>JAVQJL010042616.1:0-21852 GCA_036024295.1 Nannoperca obscura
GGGGGGAGAGAGTTCACAGTTGAGTCATGCAGAGTATCAAATCGGTTCAAGTACTGTATCCTCTGCATCTTAAAAAAAACGTAAATACACAGAGACTCCATCTCTGAATCAGGATCAAAACATCAAAGCTCTAAGTACAATTTTGAACATGAAATATAAAAACAAAACATGTAACTGTATTCTGAAAGGCAGATGGAAGGCCAAACTGATAGATCAATGTCAACAGCTTTTATTTTAATGTTAAGGGCAATCAACGCCGGAAGTGTTTTTTTTACGTCCATGACATGTCCTTTACACCAAACAGCTCTGACCACCAACTGTGCTGCTGATTGACTGTAGCATCTGGTGTATATTTTGGGTAAGAGGGCGATAGCTTATGTTAGGTTAAATCTTTTGATCACTTGGGGGACAGTCAGAAATATTTGGCTCTTTAGATATTACCAGTTCACCAGCTGTTTGCTAACATTGTCTGTCTGCTGTTTGATGTGGGGCAGGTAGCACACAGTGGGCTTATTAGAGCTTTTCTGCCAAAAAACGCTGCCTGCTACATCTTGAAACAACACTAATGACAACAGTGAGACTGAACCAAAACAGTAAAGTTGCGGCTGTTAGAAAATGAGAAAAAACAAGACAGAAACAAAATAATGAGCTGAAAGATGCTTTAAAGCTCTGAATAGTTAAGAGGTACTATAGATACTGGTGATAAATATTGTATCTCTAGGTTTGTCACTATGAGCTTCAACATTCACATTACACATAATCTTTTGATTCGATTAATATAAAACTATTCACTATATAGCAGCTTTAAATAAGTAATTCACACAAACATTAATTATAGCAGAAGTAATTCATTAAACAAATGTCAATTTAAACAGCTTTAAATAAGTAATTATCTAAGTACAAACAATAGGGCTAGTTGATGGATTTAACTGCTTTAGTTGAAAAATATTTTTTTTTTGTGTTAATTGTTTTCAGAACAATGTTATGTAAAAAGTTAAGACAAATAATTTCACTGGCAGAACAAAACAAATGTAGAAATAACCTAAAAAGTAAAGACCTACTTGGTGTTTAATTTAATTTAATGTATTAGGATTGCACGCATTCTTGCTCACAAAATCTTTATCTATGTTATCTGTGTCTTCCTGGCAGAGAGTTCTTTGTTGCAATTGATGATAACTTCTCAAAAACCTCCAAAATAACCTGTGGGGTTCTCCAAGGCTCAATTTTAGGGCCACTTTTTAATCTATAAACTTTACCCCTCTGTGATATTATCAGGATCCCCTTAGGCTTACCCCAAGTCAACAAACAAGACATCTTTGATTCAGGCTCACACTTGTATCCAAATTTGTTTTTATCACCCAAAAATTTTGCTAAAGCCCATTTCTATCTCGGAGTAACACAAAGAGACTAATGCACACTTTTATATTGAGCAGGCTGGACCACTGTAATGCTCTCCTATCTTGTCTACCCAAAAATGCTATAAATCGGCTGCAGCTGATTCAGAACTCTGTGGTCAGTTTCCGTATTGACTTTAAAACTTTTAATTGCTTTTAAAACACTTCATGGTCGTGCACTGGCATATATGTCTCACATGCTTACTGTGTATGAACCAGTACGGCCCCTCAGGTCCCCTGGCACGAATCTACTAGTTGTTCCAAAGTGCAGGACTAAAACCTTTGGTGAGGCAGCTTTTATCTTTTATGCTCAGAGTCAATGTAATGCTCTGCCTGAAGATCTCCGGGAAACTGGAAGTGTGGACATTTTTAAAAGTAAACTTAAAACCTACAGCCTGGCGTTTGATTAAGAATGTTTTGCAGTATATAGAATAGTACTTATATATTACTACTACCTTGATGTATTTATGGGGTAAAATCTTATTCCATTTTATTCTGTTATTTTGTCATTATTCATTAATTTATTAATTTAATAAAAAAAATTGTATTACTATTGCTGTCTTATTAATTAATTTTTATTATAATTTTTGTTTTCATAATCTATTTTATGACATTTTCATCAGAGGTGCAATACAAATAAAGTTTAATTCATTGATTGAGATAATCTGTCTTATTGCATGGCAACACATAAGCCCAAGTATCACAGCACCAAAGACTTGAGGCACATTATTTCCCATTTCAGTTTAACAAAAGCACATTTATTCCCTTTACCACCAAAAATCTGAGTCCTTGGCCTCCACAGGAGCAGAAAATGCCAAAGTCGATCAGCTGTGCGGGTGTTTTCTTTGACAGAGGAGTGGATCCTAGCTGTTACTGCAATGTTACATAAATAAAGAATGCAAAGTAGCTTCTAAGCTTGAATGTTGGCAGTGATGTTGACGAGGGGAAGATTGTCCTGTATACTTCTTGTCAGTATTCACCAGATGAAACCAGTGAATTTTATCCTTCAGTAGAAGAGGAGTGAAAGCAGGGTCTGAGTGAGAGTAGGTGCTCCAAATAGACAAAGACAACATAGATTGACCTTCACCTACAGGGCAGCATTATTTCTCAAGTTCTCAGTTTTATAGAAATAATAGTTTTATTGTTCTACACAAAAATGAATCAACAAGTCTGATCATCGTTTCATCTTTCAAGTCATGTATGAAGACAAAACATTTGGAGGTATAAGCTTATAAAATGTGAGCATTTCCTGCTTATCTGTCTTTTATATCACCGTGAATTGAATACCTTTGAGTTTTTATTAACAACTTCTCCTTCACCTTGGTGATATCACCAAACCATGATTTGATTGTAAAACATTTTTTATTCTGAATCATAATAATTTGATATGAACTGAGCCAATTTCAATGAAAACCCTGCGTACATGACAGCCAATGCAGCTCTCCCCCAAAGCTCCATAAATTAGTTTTAGTAAGATCATCAGTCCATAAACTCTTCTACAGTTGCCTTCTAAGCCATTTTACCATGAATTCAATCAAGCACAAATTTTTTTTTTTGTTGTTTTTCTCATCAAACAGGGAGGATGCTCCGCCTCCCAAGAGTCGCCCGGTCAGTCGCTGTACGAGCCAGAGCACCAGTCAGCACCCACAGGTTACTTACTGTCAAGTGGGCGTGGCTGAAGGGAGCTCTTTCAATGAAGGACGCATACACACTCCCTCCACCAACAGCCATGGACACACACCGGTGAAAGACAGACCAGTGGAATATGACAGCACGCACAGATATGCAGTGTGACAATCAACAACAGGGCTAAACTGAGAAGCAATTAGTTCTAACTTTAACATTTGAATAGAAGCTTCAAGACAGTTTGGACATTTGAAAATGTCTGTGCAAGTCTTGCACAGAGTCTAATTAACTGAACTGAAAGCAGTGCAGTGTGATGATTTTCTAATATTGTTTGATGTTAATTACTTTAAAATCATCTTTAGTCACATACAGTAAGCTTATTTTAAATTACTAGACAATGCATATTTATAAGTAACTGTCAAAAAGTATCCTGGAATCAATTTTTTTCCACCTGGAAAAAGTTTTCAGCTTCATTTTTTTTAAAGGAACTTAGAAAGATTATCCTGGCAAAACCTTTGTGTTCACCTGTTTATAGGTCATAAACACAAAGTGAAAATACTTTAGATTAGAATTTGAAAATGGATCACCAGAATTTCTTTCCTCACTCTCATCTCAGGGAATCCATATAAATGTCACTATCTGTGAAGAATCAAATTGTACAAATACTATTTAAATTTTTAACTACACACTGAAATAAACAATTTTTAAGTGGAAGCTTGGGTGAAGTAATGGAACATTCAAAACTCAAAATACAACTAAAAATTCTAAACAATTCAGTCTCAAATTTAAACCAAAAGAGAAATATTTATTTCATGATAGACCTCATTTGGAAATACTCGACCATTCAAAAAAATGTACACGATTAAGTACTTATTTTTTTGAGGATGTACTGACAGGAGTTGAACTTTTAATAGCCACATGCAATGGGTTTTTGTCCACTACATAAACAGCTACTAGATCCCCCCTTATTTTAGACAACATGGAGGCCTCCTGTGTGTTTCCCTCACACAGTGGTAGGACTCGGGCGGGCAGCCTTTGCAATAACACACAATTTAAACAGTCAAAAGTTTAGAAACTAAACGTATCAGCATCTTCTGCTCCACAAGTCTTTGTGAACCAGCCAGAGCTGATGTGCTCAGTGTTTGCACTTAACTTCTCAGTTCAGTTTGTGAACGCTTTGAGAGTTAGTTGAAATTGTTTTGATTGATTTATTTTGACCCATTTGCAGCAATATCACAGTCTTCATTTTATAAAAACAGCTGCTTTCTAGAATTCTCTACCTTTTGTAAAGCATTTCTTATTGTAATGCTTTTAGTGTACTGTGAAATTTTCAAACTTAACACAAATCAGCAGAAGTGGCAAGCAATATCAACACTGAAATGTGTAGGTGGAAGATATGAAGGTTAAAGGTAAGGCTATTTGAACAGAGTTAGTCAATATACTGTACAAATTAAATGTAAACTAAATTCAAACTAACCTTGTAACAACAGCTGAGCTGAAATCTAAATATTTGTATATGTAGAATTAGAAAGTCGTCTGGTATCTCTGCTCTCAATAGAAAATTGATGAAAGTCGTAAGCCAACACACTGCAGTCTAAATGGCTATAAAACTGTAAAAGTATTTATGGCACAAGGAAATTACTGGAAGTAAATGGGAACACTGAGCACTGCACCCCTAGAAATCACAAAATGATTAAGGGCTCCTTCTGTGGCTTCAAGGTAATTAGCACACAAAGTTTTCCTTCAGATTAAAAATCCTCTGATACTGTTTAATTTTCACCAATCTGCACAGCACCAAAACAGTTTTCACACATGGAAAATGATTAACATTGAGGAAAAAACAATTCCCATCACCTGATCATCTGTAAAAATAAGGCAAGGTACAAAAAATCATAACAATCGATCAAACTCCATGCAGACATTAAAACATGGCTGAACTTGGCTTCAAATAATAAAAAAACAACTGTTGGTCCAGTTATCAAAACTTAAAAAAGGAATCTTGATTCTGTGCAAAAACAATCAAACAATAAAACAAGGAACACCAAGATTTAAAAGTGTGAAGTGGTAGTCGAGTGGAATGTCTTGATGTTTCCCTTTCGCATCCAGCTGATTGCACCTATAGACTCGTGACGTCAAGACTGATGTGAACTGTGTATGTGAGGATTGTTGGCTATAAAACCCCTCCGACTGTCTCTGCATCTCCATACAGTTAGGATAAGTTAAATGCTTCACCATCTTGTTTTCGAGGGCTCTGAAGGTGAGCTGTCCTCGGTATGTTGTATAAGTGACTCTCCCCTCCTTTAGTAAAGTCCTCTGCATGTGGACGAACTGTCTTGTAGGGGATGGCAATGTTCTTTACTGGCTGATGTTGAGGTTCAGTAAGACCATTCTTCAAAGGCACCGTACTGTACATTGGTCTGTCTGTGTGTGTGTGTGTGTGTGTGTGTGTGTGTGTTTGTGTGGGCCGCACATGGGCACATGCATACATGGAGAAGTAAAACCAGTCAACAAAGTCGATTCCCTCCACTGGTGTCAGCCCACAAGGCATCACCATGACAACTAAGGCAAAATCTCTCAACATGAAAACAGAGCATCTGTCTTTTTCTTTCTTTCTTATTTTAGTTTTTCTTGTCTGACTCCTTGGTGTTACTAAAATCAACTTCCCCACAATAATCATTAGTAATGATAATAATCTCTATTCAATAAATTATCTATACTGTACAATTATTTCACCTCGCATAGACCTGCAACAAAGGGGAGGCTTTTTTCAAAGTAAAGCTATCCACAGTTAGTGTCTGCTGTGTCCTCAGTTCAATAAAGCCTCTGCAGAGCACACAGAGGCTGACAGCCATCCTGTTTTTTTCTTACCTGTACAGAAATTAAACAGGACATCCAGCAAAAAAACCCCGAAACAAAACAACCATAAGCAAAGCTGATGCATAATTGAAGATAGACAACTGGGAATGTAACACTCGCCGAAGAATATGTATCCAGCAAAACAACAACAACAAAAAAATGTATTTTTTCCTTGTGTTATTTTCCTGGAGAAAGTGAGTAATAGAAGATGGTTCCTGATTTAAAGGGTGCCAGGCCAGCAAACATCCAGGCTTTACTGCACTCCTTCTTCATCTACGTAGGTTGAGGGAAACCATCCAATCTGAAACACAAAACAGATTTATAAATTCTTTATAGTAGCAAATGCAACCAAGGAATGTTAATTGTGTTCATTCAGATGCCTTTTTAAATCCAGTTTTGCTGTACATGCACTAACTAGTGAATCCATTGTAGGTGCAGCATGAATGCATTAGACGAAGGCCACTACTACATACTACAGAATGCTCCAAATGGGTGGAGGATGTGTGTGTTATTTTCATATAACTGCACAGCTCCGATGTAGCAGCCTCATGCCTGTTCTTAAACAATACTTGAAGGCTACTTCAAATCCTACTTCAGCTGTTGCTAGGCAACAGCTTCTCCTCAGTCCTGGAACAGCAAGTGAGTACTGAACAAACAGAGATAGTTCCAACACAATATAATTTAAAGACTAATTGTATTCATAGATCATAAAAATGATATTTATGATAATGCTCCCTGATCCATGCAGCTATGAAAAATAACGCACTTCTCTAAACCTGCATTGTTTCCATTACTGCTTGGCTAAGCATTCATTATTTATTCCTTGTACAGTACATGGCTGTACAGAGACAACTCTGAAAATGTAACTTAGGTACTACCACAGTTTTGACATGTCACAAATCAAACGTGTAAAAAGAACCACCACTGCTGCGCCAGCAGTTAACTAAATGCTTAAGTAACAAAAGAAAAAATAAATGGAGACACCATGCAGTGTGTGTCTGGATATTTTGGCTGGATAATTACATTACATTTATTTAGCTGACGCTTTTATCCAAACATTTCAACCATGTGAATACAATACAAAAATTGCAAGAATCATGTAAGTACATCAACTTTATCAAATATGCTGAACTGCTTCAAGTGCAACACTTAAAAGCAATGTGCAAATATGTAAGTTGTTTGTTGTTGTTTTTCTCATCATTGCCAATGACATAATCTTTCTTGTATTCTCATTTCTGCCAGCACTCTGATTGGATCTACATATTGAAATTAGGTAGGTGAAGTTGGCTGATGGTGGAGGTGGATTCAAGTCACCTTTCAACTGGTTGAGAGGATTTTTTCGAATAATATGACCAAACTGTACTGACTACATTTACAACTGGATGATATGTGATAATGCGAGCCAGAGCACCTCAAGAAGTTATTTGGTTAATCTGATAACTTAGTCTGATTGCAATGTATTCTGTGTGAATTAACATCTTGAAATGACATATGCATATTTCCTGACCCAGATTCAGATGGCATGTTAGTGTCTCTTTATTCAATCAACATATCTGAACTGACCCAGATATGCTCTTTGTAAGTTAATGTTAATTTTCACAAATGAGTTCTGTCATTAATCACTATCATTATACAAAGAGTAGGCACCATTGTCGTTTCGTCTGACAATTGATAAGACTTGGTCTCCCAGAGACAAAGATGACACCATCAATTTATAAAAACATACTTCCATAAAGATAAAAGCAAGATGGCAACGCGCTATAATGAAATAAAAATGAGACAACCCAGTTTAGCCATGCAACAGTACAATTGTTAAGTGGATATACTCACTCTGGCTCCACAGCCAACACATTAACACTGTTAAATTTACAACCTAATGGGGAACATCCCTAAAATAAAAAGCTGACATCACATCCAGTTTTACTGCCAGCCTATTAAACTGGCACATTTCCCAGCAGCCAGGCTTTTACTTTTCTATTCAACCACCTGCTTTAAAAGTGCTTTAAATATCAATGGTTTGTTAAACTCAGTCTCTCTGGTGCCTTTAAAAGCCAACATCAGTGCTGTACTTCTGCGGTAGAGTTCCTAAATACTTACTTTTGTCTTATGAAAATCCCTAACTTACTGATAGCTAGCAGTGGGATCTGTTTTTAATCAAAGGGGGAACAGTACTAATCTAGAAAGATTACAACACCCAAAATGTTCTCATTCTACATGGGCTTTTCAGTCTGGGTCCGTTATTGCCCTGATCAGTATACCCATCCATAAATGAACAGGCTTTCACAGTTTACTCACTCGTCCATTGGCCTCTCCTTTCCACCAGCCCTGGTCTCCACCGATCTTGCTGTAGATTTTGACAATGTCTCCTTCTCGCAATGACAGCTCTCTCATGTCTCGTGCTGCGAAGTTATACCTGGCTACTGCTGTACTGACCACCCGAGGAGTAAACACTGGAAATGGAAACAATGGGAGCTCAATCCATTCACATTGAAAGAAATGAACAACCTATATCATAGTCACGGTTTTGTATATTAGAGGAAGAAATTATGATCTCTGTGCATCCGGGAGGTGGTTGAGAGGGGAAAGGTCATACCGGACATTGTGGTAATAATTAGTTGTGAAGAATATTTAGAAGGAACAGGGTCAGTTCAGTGTTCAGCATGACACAAGGTAGTCACACCATGACAAATGAGCATGATGGGAAAGGACTACAAGTCGGTTCATCATGAGAGAGGAAATTGGATTTCTTTTCTTGATTTAATGAGGGAGTGTCATACTGGGAAGAACTGAAATGTTCTCGTTAATGAAAAGAGCACCACGGAGAAAGAGTAATGAGGTCGAGAGCATAGAGGCTTATTATTAAATTACAGGCGATGAAGTGCAGGAAGACAACAGGAGAAGAAAGAAAGAGTATAGTATAGTACAAAGAGTATACCTGACCAAAAGGGAGCTGAGCTCTGAGAGGAGGAGAAGTTGAGGCCCTGCGGACTGAGGAAGGAGAAGTTGTAGGAGGCGCAGGTGGCTGCTGAGAGGAGAAGAGAAAGAGAAAGACGAAAATAAAGCTGGAAATAAAGCTGGAAAATGTTTTGAGGAGCACGCAGAGCTGAAGCCAGAGAAGCAGAGTTAAAAACAAAAGATCTTGTGCATTGAAGTCTTGCCTGTCCCTTAAAGATAGGGCTCTGTTTTTATGATCTTTATTCTTGATAATTGTCACAATTGGACAACAGCTTTAGTGGTGTAACTGATAATAACATTTAATTTAAACAGGATCAGTGTGGGCATTTTCAGTTTATGAAGTGAGTAAAGGCTACATTTGTCATTTAAGGAAACTTAAGTAAAACTAACCAACTAGAACACATTTAATTGACCTAATCTGCTCTTTGTAGAGCTGTAAGCCTCCCAGACAATGCTTGTCATTATTACCAATCTTACTCCATTACCAAACACTTGGTGGAGAAAGCATAGCTTGTAAAGGGAATGAAAGAAGTGGATGTTATTGACCATGGCTTTTACCCAGCCCCTGAACAAACCCACTAATAATATATTGCATACAGGATCATAAATGCTTCATCATTATAGATCCATTTTAATCCCACCACTGTTTCCACACACACCTGTGGGGTATGACGTGCCTGCAACCACTAAAATATAAAAACAGTATGTTTGAAAACACAAACAGAGAGAGTGAGAGCACATCATCATCAGCAAGACTCAATTGTCTCCATTCATTTTCAAATTCAGCCAGCAGGGAAACAATCTTGCTGTAGTAGCCAATTCTTCCTGCACATTGAACAAAGGCAGGCCAGTGTAGGACAGAAGCCAGTGCAAGGCCAGAGCCAGTATTGATACAGTCTAATGCACAGTGATGGCTGCCAATTCACTCAGCCAGTCCACAGGCCTCTGAGTTAGCTGACAAACTCCTTCTCTGTCTTTCTCTATTTATCTATTTTGCACTGCTTGTCTCCTTTACTGCACTCTTCCCCCTCCTTCTTCCTCCATTCCACTCTGTATGAGTCAGGAGTGTCACTGGCCGGGGGGAGAAAGAGAGCACCAGTGAAGACAAAAGG
Source organism: Nannoperca obscura (assembly GCA_036024295.1). Lineage (NCBI taxonomy): Eukaryota > Metazoa > Chordata > Actinopteri > Centrarchiformes > Percichthyidae > Nannoperca > Nannoperca obscura. Next base: position 9,944 of record JAVQJL010042616.1, read on the forward strand.
GGTGGGAGGTAGTCCGTCTCATTAATTTCACCCTTCCTTGCTATATCCACAGCCAAGATGGCAAGGGATTCCATTTGTAAACTGGGCCTGCAGATTATAACGTCTATATAACATTGTATAAGTAGCAATGTCATAATCATTCATAGAAGCAGTCGGATGTATAATTTGACGTACAATGTACCATTAGTTGCTGGGCATTACATTTATCACCACTCATTCGGGTCCGGCTCATGATGGCTGTGGGGTAACCAAAGATGCCTATACATCTTCCTCCCTAGCCATGTCCCACAGGAAGAGGTAATCCAAGGCATTCCCAGGCCAGATTGGATATGTAATTCCTCCAGCGTGTTCTGGGTCTGCCCAGTGGTCTCCCAGCTGGATGTGCCTTGAATACTGCCACAGAAATGTATGCATGAGGCATCCAAATCTGTTAAATCAAGAGTGTTTCCTTGAACCCTTATGGAGCGACAAAGGGAAAAAGCTACCGCACCCAGAATAGAGAGATTGGGGCCTTCTACTGGAGCCCAGTCTTCATTTAACAAAATTGCGTCAGCGAGGAAACAAGGAAGCACGGAAATCAGACTCCAATATAACAACTGATGAAATGTTTGTCCATATAGTCAACTTTTCTCTGCCAAAAACCTTATTGACTGTCAATTATCAGCTGACTGTACCTGGTTGCTACTTACAGTCAGAAAAAATATGATTTTGAGTGACATATTGTGTTGCTTGCAGCGTTAATGTTGCAAGGATTTACTATGGTCATGCTGTGTGTTGGTATTAGCTGATATTTGATTTCAAGCTCAAAGTCATTCCATTCTTACTTTGTGTCTGCTGCTCAGGCTTAATGCACAAGGTAAAAGTAAAGTGCTGGAGAAGATGGACACTTACCTGGCGATCGTGTGCTTGCCCGCGTTAGCGAGCGTTCTCTTGACTTGTAGGGGTATCGCAATGTGGTATCTAACAACTTGAAGCTTTCTTTCAGCGAATGGGACTGATAGTACTCCACCAGCTCCTGTTACAACAGTACAGAAGGATTAAAAAATGTGACAATATATCCGTTTTTTCACTCTGACTTGTCAACATCAAGTATCAAGGTACTTTGTGTTGGTAGTTTAACATGTGACTTACCAAAAGACTCTCAAACTTCTTAGCCTCGGTGATGTGAATCCAGCTGTCTTTTTCAATGACTTTGATGTGTTTAACTTCATCATTAAATCTGAGAAATTACCAAAAAGAGAAACTGTTTACAATTGTAACTGATTAAATTCTTTATCTGAAAATATATTTGTATGTGACTTTTACTGGCTGAACTTTTACTCTCTCGTGCCTTTGGGGTAATGTTTTCAGCTGCTGTCAACATTAAATATTTTGTTGTATTCCTGAAAGACTTATGAACCAAAATAACATCCTTTTCACAAGTTAAGGCCTTTAATTATTAGTCTAAAGGGTCCCCTTATACGCCTGTCTTGACCTGGAGACAAATGTGCAAAAGCATTAGCTACAGTAACACCTCCAGTAAGAGCTCATACATTATTTCTCTCCAAGATGCACTCTCTCAGAGGAAACACACACAAGAAACATGATTAGAAAAAAAGCAATGATCTAGTGGTAATTAGCCCAGAGCTATAAGATGCACAGAATAACCTGATTGGGGCACCCCGTGAGAATTATTTTTCCCCATGAGATGTGGATAAAAACCTTCTCTTAGGGATTTTCCTCTCCTGTAAGATGTGAAACACTCACTTAATGCTGATGGCGAACCTCTCTGCCTCAGCTGTCCTCTCTCTGATAAGGTAGGTCCCACTGCTGTGGGATTTTAAAAGGTTGTCAGCCTGCTGGCGCTCCATGTTCCCTGCAAACCTACAAAGGAGCAGAGAATACATATTGTAACATCCTAATACAAAGTTATATAATTGAATGACAATGGAAAGGCTTTACAAATCGTTGACATCAAGCCATGTAGTAATTAATCTTTTGAATGAGGTCATGTTTGGGGTCAGTTTGCTTTAAATGGAACTAGTGCACGAACTTAACAGTATACTAATATTAACATTAATAGAGCTGAAGTAATTAAAGAATAGTGACCTCAGGGTAATGGCAGTATACAGTGTACAGAGCTCAAAAGTATGAGGATTAAATAATCTTAAATCCACAACTTTGAGAAGTTAAGGGTCTTACCAAGGATATCCATAGTAGTCTGCTTCTCTTGAGGACTGCCGGCTGGATAATGACTGGAAGGGCTGTCATGAAAAAAAAACCCAACAGAAATTGCACATTAAATAGCAAAAGCATGGTCTATTATCATCTAGTTAAGTGTACATTAAAGAGAAAAAAGCTCTGATATGCCCTCAGAAATCCCACACTGACTGTATTCTCTTCAAATGCATAGCTATTATACATCTATTTGGGTGACTAACCTTTGGGTCCAAATAAGGTTTTACACAAGAACTGGGGAAGAAGCCATTCTTTTGTGTTTGTATCAGCTTTCCCTGCAAGATAAAGGCAAGCCAAGTTTATTCGTACTGCACTTACTGCACTAAAAGTGCTTTGGAAAAGGCAAACAAATGCATTATTTTGGCATTGAGTTCATTTGCCCTCAAATTTAATAGGAAAAAATATTGTAGTAGGATTTTTGTATAGAGGAAAAACCATAAACACATTGTGAAATATCATATTAAAAACCACAAGTCATAAACAAATGCCTTAAAACAGTAATTTATAGCCACTTATGTGTATGATTTATGTGCATAACTTGAACATTTGCAACTTGTGGTGCCCCCTAGTGGTAGCATAGACTGAAAGGAACACAGACTGCATCAATCTTTCAGATACGTTTAGGTCAGCAGTTTAACTTCATAGTAATTTGTAATCCAATGAAACCAACTGTTTCACCAACTGTCAGCACCAACTGTCCTAATGACAATATTCACACTTCAGGCCTCAAAGTGGGATAAAGTTTTAAACAGGAGCAGTTGACTACTGTACCTCCCACCATGTGGTGTCAGGATCTCCCTTCAGCAGCTCGATAAAATCTCCTGTTTGAAAACAGAGCGGTGTCTTCCCTGGAGGAGCTGGTGTGCCATGGTAATTCCTCACTGCCATCATTTTGGGACCTGGAAACACAACACACACACACTCACACAGGTGTTTGCAGCGAGGATCAATAGAGGTAAGCGGGAGTAGCAGTTAGGCTGATGGCAAAGGTTAGGTTAGGTTTCACATGCAACATAGTGATTTAGGCTGATAAAGACAGGACTGTTTTAGCATAAAGGTATTGCCTGCTGAGTGATGCAGTGGTCTAAAATACACACAATATAGCCACAACATCCTGGGTTCAAATCTGGTCAAGGATATTTGAAACTGTATGTCCTTCTCTCCAGAATGACCACTGTGTATTGATTATTTCAAGATACTGTAGACCAACTATGATATCCCTCTTATCTCAAGCTTTTGAATGTCAAGTACTAAAGTATTTAAAGCATGTAGTATTTCTGTATATCTATGCATTGCCACCCATACTACATGGTTGATGCTGCTGCTGTGGCTCATATGTAGTGGGTCTATCCACTAGATGGCAAAAGAGAGCCGTGCTGCTCAATAGAACATGCTACATGACAGCTGACAGAATATCCAGCTTGAAATGAAAGTGTTGTCTATCATGTTTAGGTGACAGGAGGTGTTCTCACCCGATGACAGTCCAGGTTCCTATGAAAGAGAAACAAACACTCGATCAACAGCGCTATTGCAAACAGAAATATTTCCTGTATACTTTAATGAGACAAAATCTCTATGAGGGAAAATGGCCATTAGAGGATGATAATGATAATACTGCTACAGCACGCTGCCTTATAGAGGATCTACTCACCAAGTCATGAGGATCTGAAACAAGACAAAAGATACAGTGACAGTCAGGGAGGGTTCACAGCAGAGCTGGCTACCATTATTGATTCTGCCGGAGATGAAGACCATAATAGTTCTCATAATATGTGGCAGGGCTTCATGTAGCTCTTTTTATGGGTTTACTTAATCATACTCAAAGGCAAGTGTGCTTGTTTGGCTGCCAAACGGTGGATGTAAAGTGGTTAAAACCGAAAGAGCAAAACTATATTGTAACACGCACACACACATTTTCTTTCTAGTCCTACTTTTGTTCTTGATCCCACTTTTTGTTTTGAGCCAGTCCTGAATAAGTGTAGGTGTTATTTTACCTAAAGAACAACAGGAGGTGTAAGGAGAAAACATCTGAATTCATGTTAAGTAAAACTGCGATTTCCATGCAGGGGGTTGAGACCCCTTCAAGGCGTCACAAGATTAATCTGACATGAATCGGTTGTGAGACGATTAACAGGACAGTAAATAAGAAAAAAATAACAATTTATGCTACAATTCTTTTTATTTCTTTTGTAAATGTTTGTAAACTTGCTTTTTTGTTGTGAATAACTGGATCATTTCCCCTCTTCAGGCCTCCAAAAAATTATTCCAATAAAACCCAGGGGAAAAATCACCAGCCCTTAGACATATGGAAGTGATCAAAATGGGTCACAAGTAGGCATCATTTCATTTTAAAGAGGTCAGGAATAACTGGTCTAAATAATCTGGGCTACATCTGCTGAAAAGGCAGTGGCATGTGAAAAGATGGTCAGATAATTCCTCCTGACCCCCCCCCCCCCCATTTTCCTGCTGTATAAAGTAGCCTACAGTGTTCAGTGACAGAAGATTTTTTACTTGTGGGTAGAAGAAAATTTCACAAATAATTTTGCTAAAAAAAGAAATCACATCACAGTGTCAAACCATCAACGATGTAAGAAGATTAGAGGAAACACCTACTGATTTTACAGATGGTGATGACTTCCAGACACTCTTTGTGTGCTCCTGTTCCACAGCGAGAGCAGTAGTAGCCCTGATAGAAGATGCCCCTAGAGGAAACACACACACACACACACACACACACACACACATTGGGCAAACAGGAAGTGTCTCAGACACAAATTAACTCAACACACACAAGGGGAGCTGCTGCTTGTTAGTATAAGCCTGCGATTGTGGTTACACATGGTCCATCATTTCAACACTGTGATCCTTTAAAATCACAAAATCAACTCGCTCCATTCAAGACCACGCACTCCAGAACTGTATTTGTTACGGATACTGTAACACTGCATGCTTTGCACACTGCCGTGTTGAATAGTGAGTGCCATAAATCACGACGGGATCCACTGGGGCGGCAGCAGTAATTAGCATCTAACAGGGAGTGAGAACGCTGGTCTCTGCTTCCACTGGCTCTGTGAATTTAGGTCAGCCAAGCCATGAAATTTGTGGGTCAATACACAGAGTGGAGTTTAGCCTGCTGACTGTAATAGAGGTGAAAGTGGTGATTCAGTGGCACGGGTTATCCCTGCTGCAGTCGAGCAGCCGTCTCACTTGGGAGGAGGTGTGCTCAGGGACACAGTGGGTGGTGCCGGGAAGGGGACTGTTTTAAAAATATCATCCGTCAACCTCAGCCGCACTTAGTGGAATATTTTCCAAAGATTGCTTTTACACTAATGAGGGGCTACGTTAGCCAAAAGCATATTCTGTCTGTGATTTAAGTCAGTTTGTTTGTTTGTTGCTCACTGAATGCGGCTGAGACATCTCTTCAACTTACCACGACTTTTACTAGTGTTACATTTAATACTACATTTGCTAAAAATGTACAGTACTACATTACGGTTGCATAACAGCAGTTGTGGAAAGTAATAAAGTAGGAAAGTTTGTATTTTTTTACTTCAGGACATTTATGTGGTGGCTTTAGTGTAGGTGCTGTTCCTTATATTAATAGTTGAAGTACAATACATTTAAAACTAAATACACAGATTTATAGGTGTTGGTAACCAGATTTTGTTATCCCTTTGGACAGTGCAAAGCTAGTTGTTTCCCCCTGTTTCCAGTCTTTAAGCTAAGTTAGCCAGCTGCTGGTGGTAGCTTCATATTTATCGCACTAAACATGAGAGTGGTATCAAAATTCTCATCTAACTTTCGGCAAAAAAGCGAATAAGCCTGTTCTCCAAAATGTAAAACCTTTACTTTGAGTACATTGTGGTATTGCTACATTTTATTTAAGTAAATTACTTCTTCCAGCTTCTTCCACCACTGCATAAAACATGGATATAAAGTACATTTGTATAAATGTTACATGTCAGGGTTTATAAAATGTCTTGTTTCTCAAGTCTGCCCAGATAGTATGAATAACACCGAAAAATTTATCTATTTTACTGGTGAATATTCCTGGATACTTGATAGTCCTTGGAAAGTCTGGATGAAGATGCATTAATTATTCATTGTAGAAGACAAATGTGCTGTTATGCACATCAGCACTGGAGTTATTGGGGTCGTTACCTCAGGAGCATCTTGCAGGCTCGACAGTTGGTGTTCTTATCAAATGTGTGCATTTGGAAGTTATGCTGATTGGCTGTGGCTCTCTCTGGCTTAATGTTGGACCTGGAAATAAATAATAATAAAATGAGAATAATTGATTGGACAGGACAGATTGCTTTATTTTGTGATAACATAGCTGGATTTTTCTGGCATTTTATCCACTGCATTAGTGACACTAACATCTGGTTATTTGATCTAAAGACTATAATTAATATTACAGAAGATTTTATCCATGTAGCCAATCTACCACGCAATCATACTCACATGGCCATGTCAAACTGCTCCATCCACTTTCTTTTTGTCTCCTCAGTTTTACAAAATAACTGGAAGCCCTGCTTCCCTTGCAGGTGGATCAGGTAGAAACCATAAGACCACTGAAGAGAAAAAGTGAGGGAAGAATAGATGGCAGAGAGATGTGTGGATGGCAATGACAGAGACAGGCAAAGAAACTTGTGATACCTGTGTTTTTCAATAAATATGCACAAAACCATACAGTAAATATGATCACATTTAATTCAGAACTAAAAGACATGCTTTAGCGATGCATCTGACCAAAAGCTAGAGTGCCAGTCACAGAAGCAGTGGCCGCACATGCAATCTTGGCATGACACTCAAAAAACACTGCCCAAAATAGGCCACTATGAGAAGATGAGTTAAATAAAGAGGTCGCTTGAGCTTACCATTTTTCCACTCGACTGGTAAGCATGCAAAAAGAAAGACACCAGAGAAAGACCCAGTTACACATGCAAAACATGGACAGACACATGCAGATTCAAAACAAAAAGCCATGTTAGATCTGGTGACGCAATGCACTGCAGTGTGTTTTCATGAATCCTAAATGACCTGCGTCGCATTTGCATGGTCTTTCAAGCATGGACGGGCAAAATGCATATCTGACTCTGGAATATTTGGCAAGGTCCTTCAACTCAAGGGCAACATTTGTAATGATTACACAGAATGTTTCATCCACTGCATTAACAAGGCTGCCTTTACAAAAGAGCTCACTTTGCAAGAGAGTGCTCCACTGTGTACCTTTTTCAATCTTAAAGGATGATTCTTACCTTTTTCATGTCTCTGTTGTTCATTGGGTCATCCGACATTTTATAGAACTGCAGTTCAATAATCTCTTTGAGCTCATAGCTATAGCCTTTCCTCTTGCAGACAATGACCACTTTATCAAACAGGAATATGTACCTGAAGACATACACACACACATTGATTGTTTATTTTGCAGCATTGAGTTACTTTAAATCTGATACCCTTCAGGTAGTTTGTCTGTAGAGTTTACACTCACCGGTCCTGTTTTGTTCTGTTGACGATGGAGCACACCTTCAGCTCTCCATCTATCTTTGGCCTTCCGTACTCCTCCAGTTTCACTTGCTGCTTAGGTCAGAAAAACACACAGAATGTCAATCCGCTGCATACCATAACTGCTAGATTTAATGAGAAACCATACATAATTTAGCTACACTTGACTTTCAGAGAGAATCCATATGAGGAATGATGCAACTCAGTTACATTTCTGTCCTGCTAATCCACATTTCAAGTTGTTTCCTGTATTTATGGCACATGTACAAGTAAGTATGTAAATAACTTATCTTGCTAGTGGTCTTCAAGACTAAACGATTTATTGGGGACATTATAAAAGCAAAGGCAGGTGAAAGCAAGATGATGCTGGTGTTCTTAGCAGAGGAGAGACATTGTGAACATTTTCAAGAATAGGTTACTGCTCTGTGATGCTCAGTGACTAATCACACTGACACACTGGCGATAACATTAGTGCCGGTATATTTGTTTTAATATACAAATAAAACTGACTTCTGCAAAGAAGACAAATCTAGCATTATAAATGACAACAGATGCCCAGAAATTGGATTATAAATGATACAAGGTTAACAAAAAAATGATATGTAATATTTTATTTACTGAATGGTAATGTGATGGTGTTCAATGTCACTGCAGGCAGTTGCCAATGCAGGAGCACGATTCCTAATCCAAAAGTCTGAAAGTTGGAAGCACCTGAAAATGTGATTTCTGATCTTTTACTATAATTTTAAAGCAATAGGTCAACATTTCGGGGAGAGATGAGAAAACGATATCACTCATTGATGTCCTAGACACCTCACATAATGTACCTCACTGTTCCTGACCATAAAGTAGTCTGGCACACATGCTCTTGTAACATGGAGCTTGTCTTTATTACACTTCAGTTTTTGTATGGGTTAAACAAACAAGATATAACATGTTATAGATGCTGGTTGGCAGAATTTTCAACCTTTTGTCAGAGCCAGGCTAGCGGTTTCCAGTCTTTGTGCTAAGCTAACCTAACCAGCTGTAAAAATATGTTTATAAGTGAGCAAAGAAGGTAAAGTTGGAAAACACATCCTCATTAATGATATAATAATTTTTCTAAAAACTCTGATTTGCTTAATTAAGACTGTGTGGATGTTTTTGATTAGTTTTAAATTGCAGGTTGGTCGCCCTGACAACATAAGTGACATCAGAGTCTGATTCTTCTATTGTTATAGGGTTAGGGTTACGTAGGGATATATAATTGGTACAAAATACCAAAATACCAAAAATCTCTTATGTGAAATAATCAATATTGTTCTTACTTTGACAGATAAAGGCATGTTCATGTTGGATTCCATCATATACATTAAGAAGCTGATTAAAAAATACATCTGCAAGGCACATAAATACTTCTTTAGATGAAACAGAAGTGAGTTCACAGTACTTACAAGATTTTCTATTGAACTTTGGAATTCGCTGATTTTCTTCAGTGTCTCATTGTCCCTCTTGACTTCGTTGATGTACATGGCCAGGTCCTGAGAATAGCAAGGCAAACGATCTTTCAGCTCTCAACTGAAAATCTTTCTGACATCTGTCATATAATGGTAGATTTACGGCCCTTTGAGCCACAGTAGCTGTATGCAGCTTTGGCTTAGAGTACTGTATAGTTATTATGTAATGCAATCAGCACCCTCATGAACACACAAGTACATGTGGAACACAGACCTGCATAGCCTCCAGAGCTTCCTTGAGTTGTTGTCTCTCTGGTCGGTCAGTTGAGTGACTCAAAAGTTCCTGTGGAGAGAAATTATTATTATTAATTGTAAAAAATATAACTGCTCTTTCAGAAAAAGAAAACAAAAACAAATTAGATGTCCTCAACTTACACTAAGTTCACCAAAACAGCAACAAACATAATAAGCTTTATTAAAATGGATGATTTACACAAAAATACAGCATACATTGCTGTGAGACATGTATAGTTGCTCTTTACTGCGATTATATATGTGACACTGATGTGGCTCCGATATAAGATTCAGCTGAGCTCCATCAACAGCAACATACAGGAGGATGCTGGAAGAGATTGCTAACTGTACTTTAGGTCTGACTGTTCTTTAAGGTAACAATATAATAGTAAACATGTTGTACCCTGCAAATCATGTTGTCCTCCACATAGCCAATCAATAACAAAAATGTTACACCGTTTAGATCTATGATGGTTTGTGTCCTTTTACTGGCTTGGGTAGATTTATAAAACACTGTAGAACTATGGTGAGATACAGTGCATTTTGTGTCCTATCAAATCTTTTTAAATTTTATAAATAAAAATGTAATTTTACAATCAGTGTTGTAAACAATCATACATGATACATACATAAACAAAATCTTGAACTTTCATTAAAATTCTGTCTCGTTTTGTATGACGTGTATGACCCCACACTGTTAAACAATATCAACAGAAATATCAGCAAACAGAAGGAACCAACATGACACTTGGAACTGTAAGACCTTAAAGGAATGCAGCTATTATTAATGGTATTCCTTACACATGTGCTTTCCCTGCTATGACAAATCACAATGTCTGGCTTGAAACATGTCTATTCTGCTGAACTGTAGTTCTCTCACTGCTAACTCTTTCGCCTGCTAGCATTGAGCACCACCCCAGGGCGTAACACCATCCTGTTCCACCCCCACTGTGCAGGCACCCTGACCAGCCAGTACCAGTCATTAGTGCATTAGAACATTATCCCTCACTGGCCTCCCACAACCAGCAGGGCTATAGGATTGTACTGCTATTGGACCCCATTTTACTTTAATTAAGTGTATTCTTATCTAAGTGACCTGCTGACTTAGCAGGTATTTCGAATAGGGTGGCCAGTGACAACATGCTGCTGTACAGCCCACACTCTCAACTTGAGATGAAAGATATGATCAGATATGATGAAGTGTTCATAAAAACACTGCAAATTCATCAAATATGCAAACCCTGCTTGAGGAAAATTACTTCTGAGATGACTGTGCAGAATTCACTCTATTTGGAGTGAAGCTATAGGAAGATGTAAGAGAGCCCAGTATTCACGCCATGACCAAATTGGGAAACACTACTCTGATCATATTTATACAGATCAACTGAAGATGTGCCCTTAGGCATGACTGGGCACACACACAAACACACACACACACACACACAAACAGGACTTGACAGTCTGATGTGCCTCAAGGCAACAGCATACAGCAGTGTTTCACTGCAAAGCTGTGGGAAGCAGTTAAATGGGGTGCGTTTAATGTGATTAATGCACGGTTGATTTGACCTCAGTGCTGCGCTGAGACTCCTGCAGAGGTTCAATTCAAACTAAGAGTAGTTGCAGCACTCTCTCCTACAGTCACCTGGCTGATGCGAACACTGGCCTCCACCCCAGACCACTATGCACTGCATCATAAACTCATATTCTCATCCATAATTGAGATGCAAAGTCAATTAATCATGGGGAATATTACAGTGGCCAGCTTGTTTTATAATACATGGGTAACAGGAAGAGAGCTCCAGGGAGGCATGTTGGCTGGGCTGAGAGTGGTTAGATATTGTGCTTGCATACATTTGATACATTATGAGGACAAATAGCATTAGTGCAGGGCTGAAATTAACAGAAATGGACAAATGCAAACACTCAGACAAGTTGCATTAGGTTAAATGCCAAGGGGCAGTATGTGTGAGCAAAGTGACTTTTTGAAGTTCCAAACTGTAACAATTTTCAAAAGGGCAAAATAGTTTGTGACCAAAACTGTTTCACAATAACAACAAACACAATTTCATGTGACAAGGCTAAAAGTCTGGAGAATGATGACATAAATGGCCAAATGCAGAGCAACATCTGTCACCAATCAAAGCTCACCAACAGGAATATACAGACTCGATGGACAGGAGAGTTGCTAAGCATCAGTCGAAATGACAGCAGAAATGAATCATCATCTCTGTGACAAATTCATGATGCTGCAGGCCTGCTATTCAAGGTCTGGTTGTATCCAGAGCTAACAAAGGAAAATAATAACCTGGTGGACAGAAAAGAAAACCTTGACTTTTTGTTATGTCCCGGACCTTGTGTTGACTGTTTTTGAGTGTTGTCTGGTCACTTCCTGTTTTACTTTGAAATTGGTGTTGGGTTGTGTGGTTATTTACTTTATTTCCTGTTCTTGATTGT
>JAVQJL010042619.1:0-14703 GCA_036024295.1 Nannoperca obscura
CCCCACCACACCCCCCCCCCCCCCCCCCCCCCTCCCTTCAACCTCGTTGTTTTTTTTTTTCTCCGTGGGGGGGGGGCGCCCCCCGCATAAATTGTCTGAATGCAAAAACACATGGAGAAGTGTGTGTTTGCATTCATTTAATAGTGTATGTATACATCTAATTAAAAAGTGGAAGAGAAAAACTGGTTCATTTGCAGGAAGACAAAGTATTTAAAGGAGTTTTTGGGCACTTCTCACTTAATCAATAGGTTGATCAATAAAAAATGAATCAACTATTTTAAATATTCGATCTTCGCAATTATTTTAGAAAATTTAAAAATCTCTGGTTTCAAATGCAAATTGCAAAATGCAAGTTTTTTGGTTTTCTTCTATGATAGTAAACGGAGTATCTTTAGGTTTCAGGCTGCCGGTCAGACAATTCCAGACATTTCAAAGACCCTGAAAGTAAGTAAGTTCTTTTTAATTAACTAAATAAGCAACAATTTAAGAAAATCGTTTAATTTAACATTCAAATATGCACCAAATGTGCTACATCATGTTGGTGTGGTTTAATCAGGTTTGATTGACAGTGGTCTGGCGACATAAGCAAACAACCCACCAGCTGTCATCAGATTTTTGATTCAGATATTGCTGAATTCTGATTGGTACATGACATCAGCCTTCTGCAACTGAGCTGTGTGAAGCTCTCAGATAAAAAACACAAATACAGAAATCTCTCATGTGAAAAAAAACATAATGTGAAATTGCTATTTGCTGACATTTTATACCCCTAATGATCAATCAACTAATTAAGAAAGTTATTGGTAGATTGATAAAGATTTTCCTTCTCTGTGTCTGTGCCAGCCAGGATCAGCTTCGCACATTGTGCCAAACACAATAAAATTCCTACTAACACAACTCAAAAGATTTTGATGACTGAATGCTGGTGACTGGCTAATTTTCAAAACATACACAAAGTACTCATCACATAGCGGCAGTGTGATCTGTCGAGACTGACCTATTGAGAGATGCTCTCAAAGGATATGAAGCCACGTTCAACATGTTGTCACTAACACAGCAGGACTGAGAGTACATTTAATTTTGTACTCCAGTCCCTATTGCCTGGTTATGCTTCAGTCTGTGTAACTGTACAGATGCAACAAGGCATCAGCCAATTAGGTAAGAACACAGTGTTTCAGGCCTCAACCAAACAAAACCAGGTACTAAGTGGGCCCAAATGGACAATAACGGGGTAATAGTCATTAATGAACGTCAAGGCTAACATGGCTCATATTGCTGTAGTGAAAAGTTAACAGAGCAGGGGATATGAGGCATGACGCAGATATTACAGCTCTGTAAAAGGCTCCCCTAACTCTGCTTTTTTGTTCTTTTGTCAGCTATAAATCACACAAATATAATTAGCAGGGAGTCCACAGTCAATCTGTGCATGTGTCAAATGCGGACCAACTGTTAGAGGGCAGGTCGTGGTGAGGTCAAACAGACACTAGCTGCACACACATACGCAATCAGGAGAAATTGGCTTCCAAGTCAGTCAAAATCCAGGTGAACAAACAGGCGCCGTATTGCTCAAGATTTGTGTTTAATATATGTGACTGAACAGCAGTCCGATCCAATCACAACAAATTCTGCTCTCGCAGTAATAAATCCACACAGGACAGGAAACATTACTGCCGAGAATGGTTTGTGCGCTTGTGGGCAGTAAAAATGTGTGTGTGTGTGTGTGTGTGTGTGTGTGTGTGTGTGTGTGTGTGTGTGTAGTTTGGTTTGAAAGGTTGTGAACAGTGCTAGCAGTGGCTTGCTCTCCCTAATGCATTTTCAGAACTGACATTTATGTTTTTTTGTTTGAATGAAAGCCAGCAGAAAAATGCGACCTTAGCAATAGCGATTAGCGATGAGCTGTCTTTGATTTGAAATTGATCCAACGGCGGAGAACCCATGACAATATAAAAAAAAGATTCAGTCCGTGGCAGCCTTTTGAGAAGGCGAGCCCCTGCTGCCCTGGGGGATGCGACCAGGCCACAGCACGGGGTCAGCGCGCCGCATACTGACGAGCGGAGAAGTCAGCTGGATACTGGATACAGGCAAACCTACAATGTGTGAGAATATGAAAGAAATGCTGGACTAATGTGTGAACTCATTATAAACTGTTCTGATAAATATTCATGCAGCCTGTCTGTGCAGCCTGCTGTGGAGGTGGAAGGTGGTGTGTGAGTGAGTGAGTGAGTGAGTGTGTGAGTGTGTGTGTGTGTGTGTGTGTGTGTGTGTGTGTGTGTGTGTGTGTGTGTGTGTGAGATTATGTGTTTGGACCTGTGTCTGTACATGATGTTCTGAAGCAGCCACTCACCAGCCCCCTCACCAAAGCAGACCAGCCAGGCTTTGCAATCACATGTTCACTAAGGCTCCAGGTCCAATCTACTGCCATAATGGTGTCTATTTCCAGAAAGAGGGGACGTAGAAGTGCCCATTGCTCTCTTCTTCCACGATTCCCTCTTTCTCTTGTCTTTCATTTTAACTCTATTTATCTATTTCTCTCTCCGTTTTATCATTTTGTCTCTACGAACAATGCTTCCTCTCAATTCTCCCACTTATCTCTCTCTTGCGCTCGCACTCTCTCGTCGCCCTCTTCTCATTATGTGGTAAGTGTCAGGTTTGTCGATGGTGTTATTTGCATGAAAACTGGAGGACAAAGGCGACTGGCAATTTTTCACATTTATTGCCTGGTTTGATATTTAGGAGGACAGCAGAAGATGGCACAGAAAGACAATCTCTCTATATCTCTCTGGATGGCTTCAATCCGTCTGTGGTGCGAGTACATTATCTTAACCGCTAAGTCAGGCGTGTCGTAGTGGCTTCATTTCTCCTTTTAATTGAAAAGAGAATGTCATGATGAGAGGTTCACGTATCAGAAGGAGCAGCAGCAGAATAAGTACCAGGAGTTTGAAAAATTGCCCGTTACGTTAAACCCACACACACTTGAGGCTACTTACGGGTATAATTCTTTTGTCGGAGCTAGCTTGTAATTTCATTAAAAGAAATGAACAGATGAGGAGGAGAAACTTCATCTGCGGCTTACAGCGTTTCGCCGTGAAGAAGCACTCCAAAGAATAGTGACTATTTTTGACAGGTATAATCGATCGTTGAGTTGTTTGGCACCGCAATGCGCGCTTCTTTGTGTTTCAAGGCTAAACCCCCAGGTGGCACCTTGCCCTGACCCAGAACAAGTGCTGACAGGTGATGAAAGAAAACGTTACCTGGACAACCTCTTTGACCACACAGCAGCGAGACGTGGGGGCGGCTGATCACACACACACAACCTGTGGCACCGTGGTGGGTGGGAGGAGGGGAACAGACTGCCCAGGGCCTAAACTAAAACGTTGTTGTTGCTGCCTTCAAGTCTCCATTTAAAAAAAGTTTGTCGGGTTATTTCTCTTTGTATGGTTTAAAAATTGGCTGTCGTTGAAATGTAAAAAGCTCTAAGCAACTAAAGCAGACCGAAGCAGAAGGATCCCCCCTTGACAGGTTTTGAATAGAAGACGCAAGACATTTAGTGTAATTTCCAGTTGATCAGAAAATGAATATGTGGACTTTGAGCTATGGATAATTAGACTTACAGATGTTTATTATATGTGGAATAATTATGACAGGAGGAAAGCAGCGGGGGCACAGCCACATCCTGTGTATAAGGTCTATGATTACGCCTCTGCACACATTTCCTACTTTATTTAGAAGTTGAGTGTGTGTGTGTGTGTGTGTGTGTGTGTGTAACCTGGTGGACAATGTTGTGTCCTCCAGTCCCTTGCAGCTCTACAGCTCCCCTGCTTGTCAGTGCCTCTGCTCTGGGCCTGCTGCATCCATGTTGAACTGGCAGAGTCCTGGGAGAGCTAACGAAACTCCGTCTGCGGCCACTGGCGACCCACTGAGAGAGCCTGCCTACATTGTGTTAAGCCATTTTTGTCTGGACAAGATGTGTGTGATGTGATATTAGAAGTGGATCTCTGTCTGCCTTTCTCTCCAGCTGCTGCGGCCCCCGGTGAGAGAAAGTCCTGCTCAACCACTCATCAATATTATCCACAGGTCTATACTTAATTTTCCAACTCAGTCTGGCAGAAGAACGAAACACGCTGCATGTACCATCTGGAACAAATTATTGATTTTTAATTTGTTTTAATTTGTTTTCCTCTTTTTATTAATGTACAAATGTACAGAAGGTAGCCAGATTTTCTTATTAATTTAAGTGTATTGTTTATTAAAAATTCACAAGAGTGTATGTTTAAAAAGGAACAGTGGGCAGGGATTTGCATTTGCTTAAAATAATGCCATGAGAATGTTCATATGAGTGCCACTATTTGATGGCACTAGCCATATGTATATGTGTATAGGGGGCCTGTGTAAACGTGGTAGAGAATATGGTAGAGAACAATATAATGGTTGCACTGGTAAATGTTTCGAAAAGCTGCACATGACACATTTCAATCATGTGACATCTGAGATATATATGTGTGTGTGTGTGTGTGTGTGTGTGTGTGTGTGTGTGTGTGTTGTAGATGGTTTTCTTTCACTATGGTCCCATGGACTGAGATCAAGTCAATTAATTGAATTGACCACAAGCTTAAGGGTAGCACTGGGGATTACTCTGGCTATTACAATATTGTTTTTGCAACTTTGTGGTCAACTTAAATTCTTATCGAGCAGACCAGTGTTCATTAAAATGATGTGACAGATTAAAATTATGTCAGCATGCTTTTAAAGATGAATAAAGGTAATAAAGGATTTATCTGCCTGTTGTAGTGTTATTAGGGAACCAAAGAGCCTCTGGTTCCATCACAGAGAGCGGCGTGCAGGAAGATGCCAAGAGAACAGAAGGCAGGGGCAGGGAGGGGTGCATTTATAAAACCATTATTAAATGCATCATGATTCCTAAAATTTACACAAAATTGTTTAGGAATAGACTTAAAATGACAAGCTGAATTTGATCCATGCTTATTGGCATGAAGTCTTAACATTCTGTAGATGTCGTATTGGATGCAATTTAAGGTAAGCCCTTAGACAAATCATTCCTTAATTACAAGACATATGAAGTGGCCGTCCTTAATGAATTAATAAAATTACGAGGATCATAAAATTGCAGCTGGCCTCCATCCAAAGCTCTGTGTGACTATATACAAGAAGCAGGGAAAACCATGTAAATGCTGGACCAAACGAGTGTGTTTTGAAGCCCTGCTTAACAAGGGTCTTTTTGGTTTTATTAATAGATTGCTACTTCAGACTGCCCTTCAATCTACACTGCTGTGGCCTTTCACAAGGTAATGCAGCACATCCTACACCTAAAGAACACAACCATCCATTGCACTCATTTCCCCTGATAATGCTGTACACCACTCTTTATTAGGGAGCTCTTCATTGTTATGTATCAGAGGTTCATCCCAGCTTTCTCAGAGATCTCAGTCGTGGGGAAACGTCTTCTGTCTGACCCGTACCCTGCTTGGTTGCCTGGAACCGCTGATTTTCAGACGAAGGAAGTGCTCATCTGTATGCTAACTCTTTGTGAGCTTCACCCAACTCCTCTAAATGTACATCGAAGGGGCTGTAAAATTCTGTATATCTTAACACTAGGCGCCCCAGCATACAAACAACACGTGTGACGGTAAATAAAGCACCCAGTTGAATAACCACAATGCCATCCTGCCATCCCAGCTGTTCCTGGCAGCGTCCAGGTCACAGAGCTGCCCAGTGAGCCCACATCCCGTCCAAGGACGTTCCCATAGGACATATTGCAGTGTGAGGGGGAGAGTAAGGCATCGCCAGAGCCCGAGACTTACTTGTCTAATTTACTGGGCAGACGCAGTCACAGTGTGAAGCACTTTCCCATCGTTTCACGGGATGTGGCAGCTGTTGAACGGGAAGAACTGCCTGCAGCTGTTTGATGATGTGCTGGTCCTGCAGCTGAGGAAGTCAGACCGGGGATAATGCATGATCAACTTGTTCGTCCGCACATTTCCACCAAGTCAGAGGTCACACCAAACCGAAAACAGCTTTGTCTGCTCTCAGTTGGTGTGTGTTTTTCCCAAGTTGTGCGTCTTTGCAGGCAAGTGTTGTTACTAACCACTTTCCATCTACCTTCAGCTGTTAATTTTTGCATATCAAGTCTCCTATAGACACAAATACACTTAAACAATTCAGATTGACAAATGTGTTTTGACAACACTCAGGGAGATAAGCACTTGGTCTCTAGGATCTCTCCCAGGGACACGTTTCTATTTACACCTACTCTGCCTCACAGAAAAGATGCTTAATCTTCTCCATGATTTGTGGCTTCAGCTCCAAAACCCTTCTCTCCACCCTGTTCTTTTCCTCTTCCATCCTTACTTTCTGTTCTCTTGCTTTCCTTCCGCCTCCTGTTATCTACTCGCCTTGTCTCTCCTCATCTGCCTTGCATCAGCATTAGTGCTCCAGTCCATGCGTCATTCTAAAAGACCTTTACAGGAGTGTTTGTACGTGTGGAGTTATGCAGCAGACTACATTGTCTGTTGAGAGGTAAAGCTAAGGGTAGGAAGACTGCGGTGCATTGAGTGACCCCATGCCAATAACAGCGCTGTAATCACTTTAAATGTGTTTTATTGTCCGTTTTTCACAGATTAGAGCCACAATAATCTGTCCTCCTCTATCCATCTCATTCCAAGTTGTTATTTTTGGCACCGGGATTCTGCCTTTTTGGATTAGTAGGTGTGCAAGTGTTTTTTTTCTTTTTTTCTTTGAGGGGCTGAGTGTGTTTATGTGTGTGCACGAGTGAGAAACAACAAGGCTGTATAGCAAGGTATTCTGCAATACTCCATTGTGGGGAGGGGGGAGGGGGGGTAATCTTAAGTGGATGTTGTGCTGGATGGGTTTCTTAAAAGAAGATACTGAAATGCAGTGTGGCTACACGCTCAAAATCTGCCTCTTCAAGTGGAAATCAACATTTCATGGGTGCGCCTGGATACATCCACACGAAAGCCCTGAAATATGCTTAAGCAAGAACATGGCCTAATCCGCTACTGTACTGTGTCTACCGTGTCTGCCAGTACAATGCACACATCACTAACACTGCAAAAGGAAGAGGACAAAATGTGCACACAGGGAAACTAAATACATTGTAAGGAACTTTTACACAAAAGCACCATCTCCATCCACTCTGAGTGAAAATGTTCTTCAAATATTTGGCCACAGCTTAAATATTTGCTATAACTACCTACACAAGATTCAGTATATTCTGTGATTTCTGGAGCAGCATAGTCCAAGTGGAATAGCAAAAAGTTTAGATAAAATCACAGACCCACAATCTTTTTCGAGAGCCCTCGAGTTCAAACCACCTCAGCAAACACTGTAGGAAAGCTATCTCCTCCCTCTCCCCTTAGGCTGAATATTGACTGATGACTTTCATTTTCAGCTATCAATTCTGTAGCTAATTTTACACACTCTAATTAATTCCAGGTATTCTTGCACGGGACCCGCTATGATTAGAAGCTGCCGGAGGATGGATTTCACTATCTGAGGCTGTGCTTTTGCCACTCTCACTGGTTTTCAACAGAAGCCCATAACGCACACACAGAAAGAGGTTGCGCGCATCTCCAGCCCTTTTTTCGGGTGTTGTTTTTTGCACAATCATCACAATTTTCTTGCCGACGTAAGGCTGTCACGCCTGTCTCTCTCGCAGCCTTCCCGGGCTGGTGTTTGCCGAGCGCCTCTCCGCTCTGGGATGATGATGAGACTCCCGACAGAGATAATGACATCTACGAGGCGTCTCTCCAACGGATGTCCCCCGGATTTAATCCCACCCAACGCTCAGCCTGAGAGAAGCAGCACAGCAGCACTACATAGAGACACAAGGGACAGAAGGGCAGGTTTGCCAGTTCGACAAGCAGCAGCCACTGCGATCCAGAGAGACAGTTAGTCACTAGAGAGACAGTTAGAGAGACTGGCCAATTCACCGGCAGACAGACAGCAGGAATAGAAGCAGGCAGGAACAAACACACTGCCACAGGTGAACACCTAAGCATGGTGGGTGGCCAGAGTAAAACAGATCTCCACAAAGCTAAGACAGCTTTTCTACTCCAAGAGCAGCATGACAGGTTGTCTACTGCAGAAATGCTACAGATAAAAATGTTGGATGATATGTTCTCTTTGAGCTGATAATATACCATCACGTGGATAAACGCAGCTGTTAATACTAAAATGATTTTTTTTTCTCGCTCACGTCAAAAACAAGGTCAGCGCAAGTGGTCGGCCACACAACTTTGCAGCTGGTATAGATTCAGTGTCTTGCTCAAGGACACCTCTGCAGGTCAGACACTCAGTAAGGGGCTGCTTTAAGGACATGCAACATGGTTCCCACTGTGCCGGCCTGCTGCCATGCCACACCCACTTTAACATGCTAATCAGTGGTGATATACAGTTCAGTACGGATCATCAATACAGACAAATGAATGGTGAGATGTAAAAACATATGGAGCGTGTCATATCTAGTATGCACAATCCAATCATGGTCACAATAAATGTCTGTCTTTTTTATTTTACTATTGATTCATTGTTGGAAATAAAGTAAATAAAATTGACTTTTTACATTGCAATTACTGGTATCACCTAAATACATTTGCTGTACCGCATGGACAGCAAATAGAACACAATATTTTCATCTGAAATGTCGACATGTGAAGATAACCCTACACTTGAACTAAGTTTTCAAATAGCTCAGTGATGCACCGACTGCAAACAGCTTACTTATGAGCATACATGCAAATACATCCAAGTGGTGGCAGTGACTGTGAGGAGCATGTGTAAAAGATGATCTGACTCCAGCTCAGGTCAGGAGACCTCCAGAGCCTCTCTGCGCCTGTTGCTATGACTACCCGGAGGACTCCATTTGCAGCGCCACAGTCAGCAGAGGGAATCGCTCCAGCACCTTCAATTAGCAACCCATTATCATTCATGAGTTTGTTTGTGCAAAGCTGTAAGATTGAATTCCAGTTAGTCCTTCCTCCCTGCCCTCGCCTGCTGATATAATGGAAAGGGAAGCAGAGGCGGCGGTGATGCAGCGGCAGCCCCGCGATCTGTTCCAGCTCCACTGCCGCGCTCCATTGGGCTAATTTCTGCTCCGTCGAGGCCTGGCTCATCTCCGTATCTCCCTAGGATGGTGTCAGTTGTGCTTGCAAGACACACAAAGGTCATAAATTAGCAATAAGGCCCCTTGAAGGAGACATGCTGTTAAGCTTCAACCTGGTGGTACTCCTAAGAGGAGCTTTTAAGACCCACTGTTTTGCATTTAAATATATTCACAGATTTGGGTTTTATTTATTTCATTTGACAGTATAGCGCTGCCGCTGTTACTGCCCTTCGACAGTGTAAAGCAAAAAAGCAGAGCTGCTCCCTTCTCCTGCCTGAGCTGCTCTTTTTGCCCTCTCTGTCTTCATGAGTGGCGTAAAAACAGTAGCCATTTTTGTTGTTTATCTCAGATGCATTCGCCGCTCATCCAATATGACCAGTGGACAAAAGCTCTCTGTTGTAACCCACCGTAATCCTGACTGCTCTCTTTTCTCTGCTTTGAGAGGATCACCCAACCCAACAACAACATATTTCACTTGTTGTGACATAATTAAAGGAGCGGCCGTGTATGGCAAACAGCGCCCACTGGCCTGGTAGCTCCAGTGGTGTGTGTCTGTCCTCCTGGCTGTTTTGCGTGATAAGATGGTGTTGACCCCAGTGGAGCCGCACCCTCCATATTGAGTTATTAAATTTATGCAACCACTAAGCTCCTCAACTATTTCACAATGATGTCAATCTTCAGTTGCCGTGCATGGCCAAGGCCTGCTGTGGACAATCTCAATTTCTGGTGGAAAATTGAGCAGCGAGCAACGAGAGAGCGAGAGAAGCAGACAGAGCGAGACAGAAAGAGACAGAGAGAGGAAGAGTCAGAGGGGGAGAAGAAGTGAGCCCTGTATATTTTATTCAGTGGCAGCAGAGTACAATTCATAATCAGGGCCGACTGATTCACAGTTTTAATTAAAAAGTAGCCTCATAGCGCCGGTGGTAACATCTTGATTTATGAAGACCCGACCAATGGCTCCCATCCACTAGAGAGAGTGAGTCCACCGTAGAGGGAGAGGAGGGGGGTGCTAACACTCACGAGGAGGGGAAGTGTCTCGTTTCTCACAGCAAGGTGGCTGGCACTGTGGACATATAACTCAGTGCGAGTGTGTCGTAGTGTGTGCGTGACAAGCATATGTGCAAGTCTGTCCACGCTCGAGCACCAACCGATACGTCGACATGGCCAATATTGTAGATTGATATCAGTATCAGTGGATGGATTGGCTTATAAGTTTGGAGAAATGACAGCACAGAAATGCCAAAAATATGTTTGAGGTCATTGTTAGTTTATTTTTATGATTCTTTATTGACCAAACTTAAGAGGTATTCATCAAAACTAGATGTTACATGTTTATGGTACCAAACAAATATTTGCAGATATGTTTTTATTTTATTTTTAAACCCCAAACGGCAGCATTGCACAAATATCCGGGCCCCGCACATATGCTGCTTCAGTGAGCCCCCTTCCTACTTTAATACATCCATTGTCCAGCTGTACAAATACTGTCTGTAGTGGTTATTAGTGTAATCGATAATGATTAAATAAAAGTGTTCATAACACATTTAACAAAGTCTGAAATGTTAGCATATTTCAGCCTTTACTTTTCAACATACTGTAATTGTGTGAAGTTTTCACTGTGAGCATTGTTTCATTATTATATTTTAGGTCTTTATTAAACCCTGAGCATATCACAAAGGTGGAAAGTCAGCATCAGTCATTTAGACACTTTTTGTTTAGCGCATTTAGACACTTTTTGTCCACTCTGCGGCTGGAGTGGACTGAACCCTGTGCACCTTGACGAAGACTTGTTTAGATACAAGTCTGTCAAACTACTTATTCAGTCAACAGTAATATTCCCTCTCACTACGACACTCCTGCTCTCACATATCAATATCAGTATCAGCTTAGAAAATCCAGTATCGGTCCAGCCTGCATGTATGTGAGCAGCTACACCTCATGCATGCATGCCCTTGACCTGATAGACTAAAAATAAGACTAAAGACAGCACAAGGGAATATCTGCGGGGGGAAAAAAGAAGATAGATAGATAGGTGGTGGTATAGATATTGGCTCTAGAATTAAAAGCCTTTTGGAAAATGGCCAACGCTGCAAATTTTACCACGGCTGATGGAATTTGCTTTGGTCTGACAGTAATGTTAAGTTTATGTCAGCCCCTCCATTTAAATCACCCCCATAACAGAATCCCTTGATACGGAGAGATTTTAATTAAAAAACTGTGAGAGAAGGAGAGAGCTACATGCAGAGAGAGCATGACAGGAAAGAGAGAAGAGGGGGGGCGGGCATTAGATGAGAAAGATGATGCAGAGAGTAAAGTAGACAAGAAACAGGAGGGACAGAAGAGGGGTGATTACAGGAGTGAGATAAGTGGAAAGTAAGAGCTCATTCTGCAGTGAAGTGAAAACCAAAAAGCACAATGTGTCGCTACTTTCGTTATGTTTATTTTCAGTTGCTCCCTGCAGTGCTGTAGGACTTTGCTGTGTGTGTGTGTGTGTGTGTGTGTGTGTGTGTGTGTGTGTGTGTTCGCACGCCTGTTTGCATGTTTCAGTGTCATGTGTTTTTGCTTCCTTCTGTGCTGTCCCGTTCTTCGTCACTCTCGATGATTGATTTTTTTAGGTCTGGTTTGCCCGCAATCACCACAGTTAAAGTACACACAGAAACACACACGCACTGACATGTGCACGCTGACCCACCTCGTACTCTCTCGCACACATACACACGAGCACACGGGAAAAGGCTGCATCAATTTGAATGATGCATCAACGTACTATCAAATAATCCATTGACGTATAAGGCACACAGGGCCTCAGTGTAAAGTAATGAGCATGCAGACACTGTCTCTCAACCCATGCAAGTATATCTATACCACCTCTTCAATTAGACAACTGATCTATCACAAAAGATACACACTCCGAGAGGGAAACAGCAAAACATAGCTGGGAGAGCAAGTATGTGCTAATCATGTCTATATCAAATTTGATAGAATCATTCTTTTTTTATTTATCTATCATTTTAAAAATGGCTCCTTCCGCTGTCAGCAGACTTTGCAATTGTAAGAATCGAAACGGGTTCCCAGATGGCTGCATCTACACCACACTGTCAGCAATGTGCACTTAACACGTGATACACACACTTGGAAACGCACACATATGGAAGATCATTAATGACAAAAGTAACTTTAAAGTCTCCACTTGTCTCTGCACAAGCATGCACATGCTACCACTGGCATGTTGTCCTTCCCTCTTGTCGCACTTTTTCCAATACAGTATGACACACACACAAGCACACACACTGACTCACAGTACGTAGATGAGAACGAACGCCGCACTGTGCAACTGAGGAGACAGTATCTAATATCGCCCCGAGGGTATCCCTACTTCATAATAGATATCAGACACTTGGGCAGCAGTTACAGATAATGTCAGAGGGCAATTTTGTCGTGACAGATAATATAATTCCAGTGGACTTAAAATGAAATATACCATCATGCTGGTGGCAAAACAGAGCTCACCCTTTACCAGGAGGAAAGCGCTATTTTCCGAAATTTGAACATTGGCTTAAATATGAGACTCTACAGCTGCTGTTACATGCCAGTATCTATTAAACAAGCATGACGGAGACATGAAAGGCAATTCAAGTCGCTGCTTTGCAAGGAGTATTGTTCCACTAGTTAAATGTATGTGGTCCTATTTGTGGAGTAAAAAGGTTGAGGTTGTTCACATCTTCTTTTCTATTAGATATTAGCCTATTAAAGCAGTCTACATTTGTTGCCTCAAGTACTTGCAAATGTATCTTCCCCCATCCATAGCTTTAGGGTGCAACCTGTCAATCATCACCACACCTCCATAACTGCAACCGCTATCAGCATCATGATCATAACTGCACCCCATAATACGGGCTGTACAGCTAAGATAAAGCCTTAGAAGGATTTATTGGTACAATTACAACGTGTGAGAGCCTTACGAGCCAAAACAGCTTGAGTCTTCTGAGTGCTCAGTTCAGAGAATTAATGTGGACTGTAGACGTCCTATGGACCTATAGCCCGGGACATTTTAAGGCCTCTTGCCTCTCTACCCTCCACCGACTATTATTATACCGTTAGCTATATGTTTAATGGAGCACCTCGGTGACCCAGCGGGCCCACATGTATACTATGTATTTGCAACATTTCCCAGGTCTCTCTCAGGTCAGCTATATTTGTTATCTCTCTGTCCAATAAGGAAATAAAATGTGTACGTTTTTTGCACAGATTCAATTTCAAAAAGCCTTAAAGCACTTCCTGGTTTGGTCGAAATCAACCCGGTTTCAATATGTTGGCAAGCGTGAGTCCTATTGACTGAAGTAAGAAAATTTGAAAGTACTCCCAGCCATCTCTCTCTCTCTCTCTCTCACGCACGCATGCATGCACGCACGCACGCGCACACACACGCACACACACACACACACGTCCTTAATGAGGGTGCCGTCAGGGTCTGGCTGTGGGAGCATGTTCTAATTGTCTTATCTTTCGAGGTGGCACATTCTTGGACCGAGGCTTAATTTAACACCCAATGCACCTCTAGCGCTGGTGTTATTTACACACCGCCCCATCACCGACACACACACACACGCACACACACGCACAATCACTTTCACCCAGGTCTCAACCATCTAAAAGTATTCTTGTACCCTAACCATTCCCCCTTTCTTGGCATGTCATTGCTCTCTCTGTACCCTCTCATCTTTCCCTTACTGCCCCATCACCCACCACAACAACGCATCTCCACTCATGGTGAATTAATTGGCAAGCTGTTGTCATGCAAATGTAAGAGAAACAAGCATGTACTCATGCCCTTGTTATTCCGTCTGTGTGCACCGCCACAAAGAACACACCTCTGACAGTGCTGCAGAAACAAGAGTCCAAAGTGTTTAGCATGTGTTTTAACCTTTAAAAGGTTAGAAAATAAAGATGTTTTCGGCTGGCTGGCAGAAAACAGTAACACAAATCAGCTACATTCGTTATTCTAACAGGACACCACAAGTGACACTATTATTGTGTCCCAAAAATTGGATGTTATCTCTTCCCATGAAACAAGTCTAAAATTACAGCTGGAAAATATTTCGAAAACAACAAAACAAGGCAACAATACGCATATTGTGGCCCAAAATTATTCATTCCCATATTTATATCTGGAACAAATATGTCATATTAATGTGATCTGTAATTACCACGCATTACTTTGGGAAAATCTGTGTGTTTTAAGTGTTTCCAAGTATAGTGGTTGATGCAAATAAGCTGTATCTTTGCCTCAGGTTTGATCAAAACCCTTTCAGTGCTGAGTGAGATATTGTGAAAAACAACTAACATTAGGATGCCCTAGTAGGTTGCCTGGTAGAGCGTGTGCCATTGGGGCGGGGTCCTTGCCGCAGCAACCCCCCAACCCCCCCCCATCCCCCACCCTTCCTGTCTTTCTTCATCTGCCCCTATCTAATGGAGCAAAAAATACCCCAAAAAGATCTTTAAAAATAAAAAATAAAAAAAACAACTGAACCAGAGCCACAATTGGGCCACAAGACTAATCTATA
>JAVQJL010042624.1:0-81412 GCA_036024295.1 Nannoperca obscura
AGATTATTTCCGTTCATTATCAATCACAGTACAATCAAGCTAGACAACAATTCAAATATAATATATCACACGATATGCTGTACTTTAAGGAACCAATGTGTCACATTTTGTTGTATTCCCGGAACGACGACTTGTATTTTTCATGGTGGAAATCCCAGATGCACATCATATTACATCATTGTAATCAGGGGTTCCCTGGCTTAAGGCTTATTGGTACATTATATGGAGTGAATCATTAAGTCTGCGAGACACTGCGAAACATGACTTTCATGTACTAAAGATAACTGATCGTTGTCAATGATATGAAAGAAGAAGAGGGAAAGAACGGCTCTATTTTCTTAGCTTTAGATCATGTCAGCACAGGAAACTCAATTCCCCTGGTGACAGCACACAAAGGTCAAATGCTTAAAAGCTGAAGATTTACTTTAGCTAAAGAAGGGACGTGTCCGTGTAAGGAGAATAATAAAGTGTCCATTGGGTGTCTGAAATGTGGACTACCATGTGCAGAGTTTTGATCACACAGAGTTCTTTGGGTTTGAGCCGTGAGGGGAAAAAAGTGCTGTTTTCCTGATGAGTAAACACTTAAGATCCTCAGAGCAGAGAGCAAGGGAAGAGAGATTCAAGCCAGACTGGAATTCGGGGAGAGTTGAGAAAGACAGATGTTGGGTCCTGAGGTTGACCAGAACATAGTTTGCTCCCGCTGCAGTTGACCCTGAGAAAAAGAGTGAACGTTCCCTATCTCAAGAGTTCGAGTATAGTTCATAAAGATGTAAGCATTGCATGAAGTGACCATCGTGTTATATAATCAGACCATGTGTCTGTTTCAGGAGTCATGTCGGCTACTGGAAAGGTCTCTGTTTTTATTAATTACAGAAACTGCAACAACAATCCGGCTCTTATCCATTTCTTCAACCAACTGACCATTCGCTAAACCCCTCCCCCGAGCTGCAATCGTCCAATCGTAGCTCAGCAACTAGACATGGCTGACCTGTCAAGCTTTCTCCACATGCTGAAGCAGTGTGCATGGGCCTGCAGCTTGTGTGTTTATCTACTCTAATGTAAGCTAACTAACTGTAACCTAACTAGCTAACGAGCTTCTGTTTACACTAGTGTACACTAACAGATTGTCTCTTTAAAAAAAAAAAAAAAAAAAAAAAGATTTGTCTCAGTATCATGGTAAAATCGGAGACGCAAAAACAAACCTAGTAGTTCACCCTTGTGAAAAGTGTGATTTGATTATTACCCACCCATGTTATTCTCAGAAGTTGGTTATTAAAAGGATATGATAGAGAAACAATGGCAGGGAGAGCGATGCGTGAAACAAAGGACAGCGATGACTGGAAAGACGTACTGTGTGATGCCTCTTGATGTATGGGGTGTCGCTTCCTGTTTTACTGTAAATGCGTACTCATTGTGTCTTAGCAACCAATGAAAGACACCAATAACAATTTGTTCCCACTTTTGAAAGGCTCCTTTCATCCATCTCAGTGAAATGATCAACAGCACTTCCCCACAAATCCTTCAAAGGGAATTAATATCCTGCGGTCTGAATGCATTTGCTAATTCTCCCTTTAGATTTGTGTTTTTGTTTTTTTTATGTGGAAATCATGATTCAACTAGATTAACCTTTTGTAATGCAGGACCATGCTAGTTAGTGAAGTGTACCATAATATGCTCGGTATATTGTTGACAAAGAGTAGTAGGAAAAACACAGAAATTGGTGTGTGTGTTCTTCTACTTGTGCTGTTTTCACAGCCAAGTCTAGCTGTCCATTAGCGTAGACCCGGTTCAAGTATATAAATACCACAGAGTTTTCCTTGGCCCGGACTGTTTGAGTATTAATGGCTTGACCTTGGGGACAATGTCCCTGTGTGCAGCTTTGCTTTTTTCTTTTTTTGCTCTTTCATCCTTGTATTTGCCAGTGTAGGATATACAACTCTTCCTGCTGTGCTTTTGTTTGGGTAACTGTGTGTGTGTGTGTGTGTGTGTGTGTGTGTGTGTGTGTGTGTCGGTGTGTGTGTCGGTGTATAGAAAAAAGGTGTCTCTTCTCTGTAGCTGAGTCTCTTTCCCCACTTCTAGTGTATTTAATCTCCGTAGTCTTGCCTGGTACAGGTCAACCACAGGAGTAAAACCTCTACTGAGTGTTTGCTTAGTCTTATCCAGTGTGGTGGAACTGTTCCCTCGGGGCGTTACACCATTGATGGTACAGTATGGTGACTCTTGGCAGCATACGCTCTACCTACTTTATCAACTTGTTTAATTTCTTTGTTTTCTCATGCATATCATCTGACTTGATACTCGTTTCCTTTTCCTTATTTCCAGTGATTCTTTAAGAACAGCCTTTTGACTGCATCATTGTGACATTTTGGTGGTTCACTGGCAGCTTAAAGTTATCTGAAGTCAGTGGTTAGTACAGCTACTGTTATATATATATAATATATGTAATAATAATGTATCGAAAGGCGACGCTCGTAGTGATGAACTCAAAGTTATCACCCAAATCTTCAGCTACCCACAGCTTTATCAAGCTTCATAGTGAGTTTCAGCTCATTGTTTATTGGTCTGGCCCACAACTTTACTGTTTTGCTTCACTCTCACCACTTTCATAGCGTCGCTTTCGGCCACAGCATGCAGCTGTTTTCATTAAAAAAGCACAAAAAAAACCTGTTCACAACCTGCTTGGCACCAAACAGCAGACAGACACGGTTAGCAACTAGCTGGTGAACATAGCGGAGCATTTAGCAGCTAAATAGCCAGATATTTCCTTCAGGCAAGCGATCAGGCTCATAGGGAATTAGTAGATCACATATATAGACAGGAACCTGACTGTTCAAGGCTTTAAAATCTTAAAATCAAATCTAAAACTTGCAGGCAACCAATGAAGGGCCACAAGGATTGGTTTAATGTTGTCGCTTCTCTTAGTGAGTGTTAAGATCCTGACAGCAGCTTTCTGAATCGGCTGCAGTCTTTGTATGTTGCGCTTGCTGATGCCAGAATAAAGTGTGTTTAGTAGTTTGTTTAATAGTCCAGCCTGGAAAAGCCTGGATGACCTTTTCAAGGTCTGCAAACGAAGGGAATTACCTGATGTTGGTTAACGGGGGGGGGGGGGGGTTGTTGTTTAGTTTCACAGTAAATGGATATTGTGGTTAACATGGTATTATAGACCACAGGCATCAGGGTGACAGGTTGGGTAATCTTATGTGCAGTCTATGTGACAGAGATGTTTTGTTAATATTACACACAATATTATCGAGAGAAAGTATGATGGTGCAACAGCAAATAATTGAAGACACACTAATATAGAAATAAGATCTCTGGTTGACACACATTCCACACAGGTTAAGGTTGCCTCATCTCTCAGCTTGTACACACAACGGCTTTTGCTTGTTGTGCAGCCCACCATCTCTGTTTCACT
Organism: Nannoperca obscura; assembly: GCA_036024295.1. NCBI lineage: Eukaryota > Metazoa > Chordata > Actinopteri > Centrarchiformes > Percichthyidae > Nannoperca > Nannoperca obscura. Next base: position 3,416 of record JAVQJL010042624.1, read on the forward strand.
TGTTTACTGTCTGTTCTTTGCTTTGACAACAAAGGATTGTTGGTACTGTCCACTGTGTGAAGCTGAGGGTGGAAAAGAGGATGGAGGATGGAGAAAGGAGGGGCTAGGTCAAGTTTGATCTTGCTTTCAGGAGCTCTGCGTGGCTCTGTGCTGCAGGGAGGGAGGAATGGTAGGTGAAAGGGCACTGGCTGCTGCCAAAACTGCAACGTGTGTGTTACCTGCTGTGCACACACAGAGCCAACTGCAATTGGCTTACTTACAGTGCTTTGCATGTAATCAAGTTGGCATTTAAATGGTTGACACCCACTCTTAAAATCAATGCAAATGTTTCGGACCGACAGAATTTTTGACTTATATTTTCTAAAAACAGCTTGTTGTGTTATAAGTTGCTTGAATTCAGATATGCATGGATCCGAAAAGGCAGGTTTTCTGATTATCCAGATGATCATTTATAATTGGCTAATAAGCTCAGCTGAACATCATATGATACTCTGGCCAGCTTTGGCAGCCCTCCACACTTTTCACAGGCTCGATATTCCGTTTTGGTGCACTGGCGGAGTCAGGAGGGTGGAGGCAAAAGGTTACAAGGATTACAAGGCTTTAAACAGTTGAGTTTGTTTGTTGTGTGTTGGATTTAACTGCCTTAATGTATTCTAAGCAGGCAGTAGGAATATGCCCAGTGGTCTCGGCCAGTGGATGGAAAACAGTCTTTTCTGTATCATATGCTTCTTCTCAAGTAGCCCTGTTTTCTTATGTTTACCTTTTTTAAGAAATATTGACTAATTGATATTCCATATTTCAATAGTCAAGTGAAAAGCAACCAAAACAAAATATAGTGTACACATCTAAACTTAAGACTTTGACCCAGCACACAGATAACAGGACACAACCGCAGATTATTCTACTTCCTTGTATGAGTCATCTGCCAGTGATAGTTAATATAAACTAACTGTTAAGCTTATTATGTCATTGTTACAGGTATGCAGTTATCCGAGGCCTTAGTGAAAATACCGCAAATAATTTCTCATAAGCAGCCGTAAAGGAGAGAAGATGACGAAAGGCAATGGAAGCTGCAATATGTTGATAAATACAGTACTTCTATAAAATGTGTCTACCTTCATTTATGTTGTAGAAACCTACGTGGCGGCCCTGCAAGTCACTTAATAGAGCTGCAGACCTCCATCAGTTCATGCACCCGTGTATCATTATGGCCCATGGTGTTTAGGCATTAATCATAATGACCACCTGTTAGTTTATTTGGAGCCAGATGCTTCTGACTGGATTACCTCTTATTGTTTCACAGCACAACTCTAAGCTGCTTATACAGGCATTGCTTGGTTATTATCTGTTCACTTAAAAATTACATAACAATCTGTCCATTCCTTATTTCATTGTGATTAATCTCAGTGCATTTGCCTTTAAACACCAGGAGACAGTTTCACCAGCTGTTCAAACTTTAAGTTCTCACGTGAGTGTTTATTAAGTGGAGATGTACACGTCACAAAATTGATAAGTGTTGCATATTAACAACCAGGTGTAACTGTTGTGCCGCTAACTGAACAAACTGTTATTTATTCAAGTTATGTGGCAGCTTGTGATGTTACAGACTTCCTGTTTACATAGTTGATTGCTTTTGATTGGATGGTGCTGCAGATATCTCTTAAAATTATTGTTTTACAGACATTACAGTGAGCACTGTTGTCAACTTTCTTGAAAAGAAGCCGCACTTTGGACCGTTTCGTCCTCTCCACGACGGCCATGCCTTCTTATTTGCAAGTTTCCAGCAGCGTAAATGCACAAGTTTGACGTCATTGTTTTGCAACTGTCAGAAAAACATGCCGGCATCGACTAAAGGAATTGATAAGCGCTCAGGCGTACGATTCCAATGGATCTGACCATTTAAAACCAGTTCTCGATTCCCTTCCATATTCGTGAGTTAATTATATTACTCAACCTCTGCTCTCTTTCTTTGGGACAGCATTAAGACAGGAAACCAGTGGTTGCACAACAGATAGGCTGCAAGCTTTTGCACAACAGGACAGTCCTTGTATTTCATAGGATAATATTCAGTAAAGAAATGTGTAAATTATCATTTAGTCATACAATTGCACCTCTGACTAAAACTAGATGGAGTTGGTTTCCTGTCAAGGCAGCTTGCTGAGTTCAGACTTTTGCCGCAATTTGACCAAATCATTTGAATGCCAATGAACATTTGGCTATCACAGCTCTTCATCTCGGCTTCATCTTGGTTGTTGGCTAAATATTAGGTGGTGGGTGTGTGACTCAGTTTGATTTAATTGAGCCCAGCTATTCTAGCTACTGTGTTCAAGATAGGCAGAATTGTGGTTGGACAATGAATTCATTGGAATAAAATACACTTTACAATCTCAGTTGCAGGGCTTCTTAAAATGTTGCATAAATTCCTCCTTCAGCTACTACAGAGGAAACAACAAATTTAAAAATTGGAAAGTTCACTTCCTTCTCATTTTTAATACTTTTCTGGTTGGCCTGATGTCTGGCAATGTTCTGCACAGATGGAAGGCTTTCATTCAGTCTTCTTTTTATTGTCCTCTCACATGAGGTTATATAATAAAACAAACGTCTTCTGAGAACACATACAGTACATTTCAACTGTCCGTTGAACATGAAATGTGACCATTATTGTGCCAGCGCAATATAAATACACATAGCTGAGAGATAATGCATGTTTCACTGTTCCTTTGGGAAAGAAATACTTGTAGATATGCACAGTAGTATCTCTTGTTTTTAATAGTAAAGTATGTTTTAAACAAACACTGAACAACACAGTTGCAGAGGTCTGGCATGTCGAGGTCATGAGATCTGTATTTAAAAACATCCATTTGTGCTTACGGCAGAGCTGCATTGCCTTTGACTATTAGATCTCTAGTTTTTGTTTTTAGAACTGATGACTAAAGATCATCTTTGATGCACAGAATTCTGTGTTTCTGAAGTTGGGACCATGATTAGAAAAGCCTTCACTTTCATTACTGTTTGCTGCGAGCCTGCGCTGCATCACTCTTGCTCTACATTTCTGCGTTCATTGAGCGGTCAAGCCACCCTACAAAGACTTGATCTTAGTTGTCTTATATTGCTGGGATCAGGAATCATCCCATAGAGGAGCAGAGGGCATTTCCTTCCACAGCATGCTTTGAGCCATGTATATCTTTGTATTCTCAGGGAGGGCCTCTTCCTCACCACCGGGCATTGTTATGTAGCCCAAGCTTCTTGCAAGGTCATTATCGCCTGAGAATACAATAAGCTGGTGCAGCCTGTTGTGGCGTGTAATTGTCCATATTCCTTGATGTATGCTGTTGCATACTTAATTAACTTTTCTCACAAGAATTGCTTGGAAAAACGTTTTGCTACCGCTCTCTCTGACAATATTTCTGTTATAGTATTCTGAGTACTGTTCTGTCCCACAACAGCCATGGGTGTGGCAGCCTTGCAAGTCCTGGATTGAAAAACTGATTCATAAACTGCATTTTGTGCTAATCAATGAGCTCAATATTATTTGGAAAACACCCTTGGAATCCCCACTCCTTGATCAAGTCGACTGCTCCCTTTAGGTTTGCCTGTATAGATTTGCTTCCCTAGATTTTGACTTTTGGCCGGTTTTGCACAAGATACTCAGTCAGACTACAGCTTTGATCAAACTACGAGACTTTATACTAAGTATTGACCATCTTAAGTAGGACTCATTTGGGTCAGATAAGACCTAAGAGTGTTTTTTCACTGCACCACAGAGTAAGATAAAGATGTTGTAGGAGGTGATCTACTGTAGTCACAAACCCCAATAAGAGCCTGTCGCCTGCTGCCCTTCACACTTCTTCACAATCAAAGCATCCCACTTGTTTGCCATTGGAAAGCTTTTAATGTGAAGCAGCAACAGCAGCAAATATTTGGTTGGCATCAGCAGTAACTGTAATGCTGCTGTGATATGGCTGAAAGCAATCTGAAAACAGTAAAGTAATGTTGATATCTAAGGATGATATCTGAAAGTACAGAAACACAGCAGTGAAACTAAACTCCAAACCACAGAGATTAAAGTAGAAGCTAGAGAAAGTACTGAGAGTTGAACACAGAGAGACTTTTGAGAACAAGGCTTTGTCTCTAGTCTCCAGCACAGACACATGAGTTAAAGTGCTGAGGCTAAGCGGAGGAGACGGTCACGAGTTGGCTGTGGTTGGCCCTGCTACCAAGCAGCATCTCTCCCCCGCTGTGAGGCTGAAGTGGCAACTCAGCTTGTCATCAGCACTTGGCCTCAGCACACTGTGCCCCCACAACTCGGGCTAATGGGGGGAAAAAACCCTAAGACCTTTATGATTACAACCTCTAGTACAATATTACATTTATTTTTCAACCTACTGATTCTTTTCTATCTTTTCTTCTAGTTGGACAACATCCTCTACCCTCCCTGCACATCCCTCAGGAAGTCCAGTAACCCCGAGTTGACTCTTGGATTGAATCCTGCTCTCAAATTTAGACGACATCTCAGTGAGGATGGAAAACACGTTCGAAGGAGGAGCCTGGGGGGTGGCCTCACAGGTAATAATTTCATGTATACACTGCCAGATTAATGCTTTTTATATAAGTAACTGATGCCACACCACTGTATTTGTATGATTTACTTTGTGGTTTGAAAAGTTGCTACTTTAACAGCTGCTTTTTTCATGATCCGTTTGTTCTTAATTTCCCATGCAACTGTATATCATCGCTCCTCATCAGATCACTTAATCACTCTCCCCTCCCTCCTGAAACTCGCTCACCTTCACGCCTTGTTTCCACTGTTTCCCACGGCTTGGAAGATTTATTTTTAGTGGTGAACGCCAGAGGGAGAAAACGGTTGATGTTAGTCAATCACATTAATGGCCACAAACCAATGAACATCTATCACTTTTAGAAAATATGGATGCACCTTAATGGGGAATTAATACCCGTTTATGGCTCTAAAGAGTAATTTCACCCAGATCAAAAACATGTTATCACTTTTCTTACCTTTTTTGTTTACTCAGAATAATCACGATAATCCACAGACCCCGCTGTAAGCAGTTTTCAGTGTTTGCTACTCTTGGGGAGAAAATAGATCCCAAATAACATGCTTTGAAATAAAAATTCCAAATGTGTGTCTGTTTGCAGTTGCAGCAAGTAGCGCTAAACACTTACCATCTGTCTGAGAATTTGAGGATTGCTCAAAGAAATGCAACCATGACAGTGTCACACTTGGCAGGAAACCATTCAAAACTGCATCTGAGATAAGTTTGATAAAGCCAAAGGGATTACATCATTGTCTGCAGACGGCAAATGTGACTCAAATGTCACCAAACTGGATGCCCTCCAGATCTGTAAAAGCATCAAGGTTTAATTTCAAGATAGTATTTTTTTTTATCCATCCAACCTTTGCCCTGGATTTAAAAGTCCTGAAAACATATCAGGGTTCGTACAAAGTTGGGAAAGTTTGATTTTCAAAATAGTTAAGTTAAGTTCTGTCCTTGTGTTCGCTCGTTATTCATAGCTAGATCAGTTCTCTGTGGATCCCTTACTCTGGGAATTCAAAGTTAATATGAACAGCTGGTAACATAAACAAAGTGACAATAGATGGCTTGCCGTGGGTGTAAAGGTTATTTTGTTGTTATTTTGTTATTTGTAGGTACCTTGAAAGGCCTTGAGAAGTGCTTTTCAAGGTGATGTCACTCACTCCCAGCAACAACTGGGATTTAGCAGTATTTAAATCAAAATGTGACAGTGTGGGGTTTAAGCATGGAAGTTGCAGTTTTAAACTCTTAATAACTAAAGACTAAAGATGCTTTTTCCCAAACTTTGACGTTAACTTGTTGCTTATTTAGGCATGCATATTTAATGTTAATGAAAAATGCTTGAAAAACTGCACAATCCTTCAGCAACCCGTGGCATATTTAATAACTATACATGCATCACCAGCTGGTGTTAGCTCCTGCACTTCACTTTTATTGAGGGAGCCTTCTCAGCTATTCACTGTTATCCATCAAGAAGTGTGGACTGTGGTTGAAATGTGGTTGAAAATGTCCATTAGGTTTTCTGCAGCCACACTTAGTCTCTGGAATAATGAAGAACACATTACTTACGTCTGTTTACCGTCAGTTGGACTGCATTTTGTATGCGCTCTCGTTATGAAACAGACTGTGTTGGTGCGATGAGGAATGTGTAAAGTCAGCAGAGAGCAGCCCCCCCCTGGAATTGTAATATTCATTGTGTGAGGATATGTGATTTTAAGTTGGTCGGTCAGTAGCAAATCCCGCAGTGGAGAATACAAACTACCTGACCGGATTTAGTATTTGTAGTTTGAATAATATGATTTCTGAAGGACTCAAGAACAGACACTGCACATACAATTTATATCCAGGTTAACTACATAGTTTTGTTCTGGGCAGTGGGCATCTGGCTCACGTGACGCATAGATACATTCCTCTCTCTGGACAGCCTCAGATATACAGCTCTTCTGTTGTGACTGCAGCCTTGTTTGCTTCCATTCAGAAAGTTGGAATACCTCAGGTTGATTGTGTGTTTTAGGCCTTTGAACCAAGTTTTATATGGAGGACTTTCACCTCACTGATTCAAATGTTGACCTTTTCACAGTCGATAAAATAATGTGGTTTCATCAGGTGCAGCTTTGAGTGAATGCATTACCCTTTACTAATTGGTCCATATAAAAACAAGATGGATACGCAAACATTAACCTGACGCAAGTCAACTTCTATTAACTTGATTGGGCTATTAAAGTCTTTGTTTCTACTTTGAGGTAAAGGGTTTGATAGAAATTGTGTTTTTCTTCCGGGTGTTGATTTTAACATGACTCATTTGTTGTTCAGTAAAGCTACTTTATTCTTGCAGTCTGCACAATAACTGATGGCACATACTGTTTTTGAAAGGCCATTGAATGGTTTAGACATGCTTTAACATTATAAAGTAAACATCATTTATTATCTTAAATGTTGAAAGTTAAACAGTTGGACAAATATATCCTTCAGCATAAGCATGCCTATAAATTCACTCATGTACCAGGAAATAGGTCACAACCACAGACTTTATAGATCAAGACTTTAAGTGCTGCTCCTTTGAAACATTGTCTTAAGAAAATATCATACCGTAGGTTATAAGACACACAATCAAATCTTTATGTTGCAATAAAAGAATTTCTGCCTGCTCATAATATATTTAATACAAGAGCGCTTGTGTTTCAATCCCCCGGGGGAATGAGGAATTGTTTTTCTCTCTGTGAGGGGACGATAATGTGATAAAATATAGTTATAATGGTTTACAACCTTAACTTAGCATAACTTGAAAAGCCAGAGCCTTGTTTACCCTTCGGTGAGCGAGTGTAGAAGACCTTGGCTTCGATACTTTAATATTCATTGTCCAGCTGAATGAAACCCAGTACAACAGCGATGTTTGTTTATATCTCATGATTCATGCAGGAGAGGTGTGCTAGAAACGGGCATCTGCACAAGGTCGGGAACGGAGTGGTCTGACCTTGCAAATACCTACGTTGAATGTAAACGTACTATACCAAATCTCCTGATACCCTCCCTTTCTGAAAGTGTTGACTAGTGCCTGAAGAGAGGTTTCCTTTATGCTGGGATGTGATTGGCTCTAGTGAGGAAAACATTGCCCGGTAAGGAAGGAAGGAAGGACCGTAATTTTCCATCCTCATCCTGTTTGATCTCCCTTTAGTTCTCTTGGGCTTTTCTTTAGCTTCAATGATCACAGTGTAACTAAGAGGAAAACTGTAGCACAGTGTGTGTTTTTATCTACTTACTTAATGTGGATGATCTGTGTGATCTTTTTGCTAAGGTCCAGAAAGAAGGCTTTTTAATTTTGTCTGCAGTTTTCAGTGTTTTAGAATATTTTTCTTAAAATTTCATTGCATTTTTGTCATGTGTGTCGTCTGCAGAGTGAGAAAGAAGACAAGACTTGCAGCTAATATTAAAAGGGGCAGTGTTAAATCAAAGAGACAATTGAAAAGAACCACAGGTAAATGCCAAATTGAGCCGTCGACGCAATGCACACAATGTAAAACGGATTTACCATTAAGGTATGAAACCAGTTGATAACAGTACAATAAAAGTAGGCAAGCGTCAAGTCACATGAATGGAAAGCCTTGATGTCAGGATGCTTAATGCTTTGCTCATGACCGTCTTCAAGAAACTTTTTCTTTTGCAACGCACTGGAACAAAATCCGCTGTCCTGCGTAGCTTGCTAGCTTGTTAGCTGCCTAGCTACGTCGATAGCCACAATAAAGGTGACATGCGTGGATGAGAGTTAACACAGCTCTAAGCGTTGTTGTAAGTCCGCTTACAGAAACTCCAAAGACGTCTAAACATGAACCAAGAAATCTGCTAATGAATGAAATGGCACTGTTGTTGAGTCACAGACTATATTACCTTTATTACCGCAATGCATTTTACATTTATCATGGCTTCAGGAAAGAAAAATTAATTTGTATTAGGTGCAACTCTAAATTCACTCGCGTGTCTCTAAATGCAAATGCTTTGAGCAGGACAGTGGGCTCATAAACCTGCTTCTCCAGTTTATTAAAATGCCACACGTCTGATGAAAAGAGATATATTCTTTAGGCCATATGAACTTGAGTTATTCCCTTTTATGTTTTGTCTACTTATCTTCCCTTCCATCACTGTGCCAAGATTGTTAATCCTCTTCTCTCTTTCTCCTACAGTGTTTACTTTAACAGGAAATGGAAATATAAACATGTGGATAAAAGATGACAACATTTCCATGAATGATTTGTCAATTCAGGGAGTGCCCGAGCAATAAAATCTGCTAATTCAGATGCTGAGGCTTGCTTTGTGTCTTGCCTTGGTGTGTTGATGTTTTAGGATAAAAGAGGGCAGATGAAAGTGGATGAATGATTAAAAAGCAGCAGTTAGTGCCATCTAGCTGCCAGCGCCCGGAGCTGAAAGTGGAGATTTTTTACATCTTTTTTTGCAAAGAATATTCTTCTACAGAACTCCCATTGTCATTAAATCTTGAAGGGAGATCCATTTACTTACCTCTATCAGACTCTGTAGTGTGCTGGTGCTTTGATTATGTAATGTTGGGGATTGCCAGTGATCTCTTAATGGGCTTTCTCCCCTTCTGGCCTAATTTAACCTATTTGACATCCTGCCTGGCTGCGCAGGGCCAGGGGCTTTATCTGCTTAATATTTCTTACAAGAGCTGACAGCTGGGATTACCTTTATGTTGCTGGAATGTCATTTTACCTGCACTGTTTCTCCATTTACTCCCTCTCATTGTGGGTCAGGGGTCAGTAGCTGGAATTTACAGTCGCACACAGCTTGTTGACAGCTGCACAGTGGTGAAAACAGTAATCACATCCTTTACTTAAGTAAAAGTACAAATACATTCATGTAAAAACAACATATGCAGTCCCAAAAAGGGTCACAAGATAAATCCAAGGGGTTGTGAGATAATTATTGGGAGAGAAAACTAATTTCACAAATATATACTCATTTTTTCTCATTTGCTCATTTGCTTTTTTGTGAAATAATGGATATTTTCATCTTTTTATGTTACCTCAAAAGGTCTTTTAAATTTGGCCGTCTGAGAAGTGTAGGAGGGGGAAATCACTCTTTGGAGGAACTGCCAAAAACGTAAAACCTTAACGGAACCTTGTCTTGTTGTTGTTCTGCAGGAAAGTACCTTCTGCTGCCCACCAACCCCCAGCAGACACAGACAGCATGGCAGCCGTCAGCTGAGATCTCTAACCTGGTCCGCATGTGTTCCCTGAACCTCGGCAAGTCGGACCCCTCCCTCACCTCCAGCCTGGTGAGTACTTCCAGAATGCCCCCAGTTATCTCATCCTTTTGATCAGAGTTTGGTCAAATCAAAATCTGACCTGCGTGAATTTCACTGAACCGGTTAGGTAATAGGGGACTTTTCATAAAACATAATTTGCTTATTACACACAATGTCCAGTTACATAATATTCAATACTTCATGGAAATCAAACCTATTTTCTAAGAAGATACCCTGAAATAAATGTCCAGAGGTAAAGATTGTTGCAACAGATATGATGTAAACATAGATATATACAAATACAGGGACACACACAAATTGATAAAGGAACTAAGGCAATAGGACAGTTTTAAAGAGGGTGTGTGTAGCAGGGGGTCTTCAAAATGATCATTAAAAGTTTAGAATAACATCAAAAACTAACAAAAATGTTTGGCGGATAGAGAAATTCCTAATGCTTATCATTAGTTAGTTAATTGGTTGGCATATTCTGTATATGATACCATTCTGTCAACACATAAATTAAATTAGTAAACAACATGGTTGTGTTCCAACATTTTCAGGCAAAACTGTGCCCATAAAAAGGGAACTATGATCAAACTAATTTGTTTTTAGGTATTTTATTTTTGGTTGTGTGTTTTGTGGCTGACCTCTGGTTTAATGAATGACCTGTATGTTTTGCTAATGGATCTGTCACTGCTGCAGGTTTATAAAGCACTCTGCTGCATTGTTTTGAAACATACTTTATAAATGCATTTACCTCTGTGGACACAAAACACAGCAAGCCACGCAACATCAGTGTTTACATTCATCAAGGATAATGAAATCCATTTAGAACACATACATGCCTCTTTACGTTTGAGTTGCAGGAATGCATCTTACATTAGGAGTGTTGAGGAAAAATGAATAAAACAGAAATAAACACACATTTTGAAGAGAGGTCCAAGTCCATTTCAAGTTTGCACCGAATTAAGTCATGAAGACGGAGGTGACCTTCAGCGTGGTCCTACTCGGTTCTCTCAGATGACACTGACAGATACCCTGCTTTTGATTGTATCTCGCTCCCTAGACAACAAGATCAAGATATATACCCCATCACAGGCTAATCCAATGCTGTTAAGCTATGAGTCATTCCCAGCGTGTTCTCGGTATCAGTTAGAGAAAAGGTTAATGTAATAAAAAAGCATGTGTGTGTGCATGAATACGTGTGTGTGGGTGCTTTTAGAGTAACTGTGACGATATATTTTGGTAACTGACACTCACACCATTAGTGATGTGAGTGGGTCGACCCAGAAAAAGGCTCTGTAACCTGAACTGGAAGAGGTCTAACTATTCCTCAGATGGCTGGTGGACATCATGGTGACCTTGTTTACACTAACACCAAAACCCCACTAACACAGTATGTGATCCTTCTTTTTAATACATCATATAGCACTTCGCTTGAAATGCATTACATTAATGACTTAAATAATAAGGGAAGGCATTTCAGGTGATTTTAATAGTTTGTTGCAAGTACAAAATAGCTGATCTCATTTTGTACACTGGAGGGCGCTAGTGTATTTTCAGTATCTAAAACTAAAACGCATGTATCCTCAGAGTGAATGGATACATGATTACTTGTAACATAATTGTCCTTCAATAAGTAAGTCCTTTTACGCCTATGACTTGCCCGGTGTTTTATAATAATTTAATAATAATCCATTACAGATCCCCATAGGCATTTATTTTTACTCGTCAACATCACAGGAAGGTTAGAGAATGAGATCAGCGACACAACAGCGCTCCATGACCTGGTAGGGCTGGAGTATCTTGCTCAGGGAAACTTCTGCGGGAGACAAAAATAACTCAATTCTGTTTGTCTAGACAGATTAGCATCACAATTATCAGGTCACATTAAACATAAGGAGTATTTGATATAAGTGCACTTGGTGTAATCAGGTGTACAAGGCTGTAAGATCACAGGGACTCAGGAGACTGACATGTAATTTTTTTTATTAGACTTCAATCAGCACAATGGGACCACAGATAGAAGGTTGAAATTGGGCTTGTTGCTAAGAAAGGGCACTCGGGTGCAATACACGCCCATGGTCCATCGCCTATTCCCTCCACTGTGTGCCATGCTGCATCCCTCCACTTCCAAAACAAGTATTCATGTAAAAAGAAAAAACAAAGAGAAACTGGTGCACCCACTGCGATGTGAGAGAATTCATTGTGAGGAGGAATGTCTTCTAATGGCGAGTCCACTTGTCCATCTGCTACAATTTTGCAGTCAAGACACAAAATCTTTTGCGCTCACCTGTAACTAAGTGCGGCTGTAATGTTGTGTATTATTGGATACATTACAAAGGCTTTGCATGTATACGTTGGCTTGGCAAGAAAACTACATTGCAAAAAATATTGTGACTCTTGCATTATGATCATGATGCAACAGATTCATGCCTGAATTCTGTCCAAGACTATAATTTAAATATAGTAGAGATTAATGAACACTTTTATGGCTAAAATTGAATGGTTTTATACTATTCTGATGATTGGACTGTCCAACAATGATTGCCAACGTCATAGCAGTTTTCTAACTCAATTAATTAATTAACTTAAATGTTTTTCTGCCTTTATAATGTTCCCCTTGCCACTGGAATGTATACAGTATGCAGGCAAATGTCGAAGTGGGTCATCTTCATGTTTCTGTAGTATGCAGCTCAAATGTTGTCTTCTCCTCCACCTTATTCTTAACACTGTTTGCAAGCCCCCGGTGACTTAGCGGTCAGCGCCATGAGAATATTACATTGTGGTGACCGTTGCTCAGATATTGTATCATATAGACACCAGCTTGAATGGCTGATGTTTTGCTATATCACTATCTTTTGGAGTCGTGCCGCGCTGACACCTCAGGGGTTCATCTGCAGCCACTGTATTATCCTGCCTTCAGAACAAGCTTAGAAAAGATGGTGAATTGGTTGATCTTGGGAGGGGAGCAGCAGAGACAAAACACCTCAGCTCCCAGCTTCTGAATTGAAGGTGCTGTTTTCCTTTTAGACTATCAATTCTCAATTACATCTTCAGAGTACTTATTGCTAGAAAAGATGATGCCTGTCACTCATACAGGCAGAGTGGCATTTGTCATAATGATGATTAAATGACTGGAAAGCACATTAGTCCCAAGCCTTAGTGACACTGTTTCTAACTCTAACCAAAGTTAGATTTGGGACATTTATTCATGCCTGAAGAGATTGAATTGCCTGTTGGATTTGGTTAATGTTCATTCAGTTTGAAATGGGTAAATCTGAAATGTGGTTGGTTTAGGTTCAGGCTGCAGTTTCTTTTAAATACAAAACAAGTGTCATTGTTCTTTATTATGCAACAATTCACTTTATAATCACCAAAAGATACCAAAGGGTTTCTGTATTTAAAATCTCTGTATCGAAGATACTGTTTTATATTCAAAACCCCACTGAGACGATCGCTGCCTGAGCTTCTTTGACCATGACCGTGATCACAGAGGGCCTCACTGCTGCTTTGTGATTAGTTGATACATTTTCTAGGGCTGCACCTAACTGTTATTTTCACTATCAACTAATCTGTTGGTTCTGTTAAGCATCAGAGAAAAATGTCTAATAATATTCAGAGCCCAAGTTGATGTCATTGAAGGTCTTGTTTTGTCCGATTAACAGTCCAAAACCCAGAAATACTCAATTTTGTGTTAGATTTAGTGTTGTTGTTTGAAAAGACTTACAATATTCCACTGGACTACTCACACTGCTCTTGTAATCGACTGATGTGACGTTCGTTTTGAAAAATGTTTTTATGTGAAAACGGTTCCTTACACATGTTGGTCTGAGCACTTGATATTAAGGTGGTGTTAATTACCAGATGAACATTAAACATCTGCACACTAAGTAATGGCTGGGTTTCTTTTTAATTACTGTTGTGTACGATATCCTTTAGCCTTACGTGATTCATTTGAGTAATCAATGAATTGCCTAATTGTTTCAGCTCTGTAGTTCAATTTAAACTTCTGTGACATGCTAAAGTATTTAAATATATTCAAATCCATATTGTCCATATTATAGTAGTTATATAACTTTTCTCAAAATCTGGAGAATGTAATATACAGATAGTGGGAATGCTACTTTATTGATCCCCTTGTGTCCTACTTGTCTTCACCTTCACTGCAGGTTTAAGACTCTTTTGGTTTTGTCAGCCATGCTTTGCCTCACAGGACTCATGTTATTGCTTTTTGCGCCCCCCACCCCCACCCTTTATGCTCTTCCATCATGCCCCTGGTTGTGCATGGCTCTTTGACAAGCGTGGCACATCTCTCTTGACTGTGATGCTCTTTGGCAGAAAATCAATACTTCACCTCTGGTGTGATATGGAGATAAGACTGTCATAATCCTGATGTCGTGCCTTTGTGGACTCTCATTCTCCCTCATAATGGCAGTCAGTGATGTCCTTTACTGATATCATTGTTGTTGGAGCAGCTTGTTGTTGCAAAGGAAGAAACTGCAGTTCAGAAAAAACATGTTTTTAACAAATACCATAGAAGCCAACCTGACTGGTTTTTTAATATTAGCCCAACTCTAATGTAAAAAAAATCATTATCCATCCTGAGTAGCCACCTAAAAACAAGATGATGGACAATAAGATATTTATTGATCCGTCTGTCGGTGGTCTTTGTTTTGTGCTCACTGCATGGCTGCATGATTTGAGCTCCAGTTTGTGTATTTAATGTTTTTTTTCACCTTTCCACTAGTTCTTATTAATTATTTCAACATCTTACACGAACAGATGAACTTATATATAATAAAAGAGAGAAGATTTTGTTTGGGAGATACTTTTTAGTAGTCCATCCGTTTTACAGTAAATCTCTTCTTATCAGCAGGTATCTCCAAGGATTGTGATGTGGAAAAGATCAATTATGATATAATATAAAGATAATCTTACCTGCCTCCTACTTAAAAAGTCATTGTTGTAAAATAAAATAAAGAAAAGAGCCTCCAAGTAAATGTATAACCAAACTGCGAGCACTGTCACTGTTAAGTTACAAGAGATTGTTTGTTGGTATGTCAGCAACATAGTGGAACAGTAATCCTCCCTTACTGCATAAAAACATTTAGCGTTAAGTTCCACAGAATAGCTTTGAAAACAGATTCACACGTCTCAAAATTACAAACCATGCAGGCATGTTACAGGAAACATATGGACGGAAATTTAAATTAAACTGTCACTTTGGATGCATTTGAGACATGCAACCCCTGTCATTCGCTCTGTTTGACATACACTTTTCTCTATTGTGAGATTCAAATGTGACGATGTTATGCAGAGTATGACTTTGTTTCTTTGAAACTGAGGAAAATAAATTGAGAGTAAAGCCTGTCGGATTTTTCAAGCTGACGTAATTGTCATCTCATGAATGCAAACATTTACATGGCTATTCCAATTTATTCAAAATTGAAAAAACAAAACAAACGGAGGAATTGAGAGTGTTGCATTGGTGCTTCTTTGTTACTATCTTTGAGCTTGTTGTCAAGGTTAAAGACATGCCTCATCCATTGGGAGGCTGGCTCTGCAGGGTTTTATCATGGCTGGATATTCTCACTCCTTTGGCTTTGGACAGATGAATTATTTGCACTGCTTTGTATGGAGGGATGTGACTCTCTCTTTCCTTACCGCTCTCTTCACAGGCCAATGTGCCTCCTCTGCCTGCCTTACATCTGCAGGTTGCCTCTTGGTCTGATAAGCTTGGGCAGAGCAGAGGCTGTGGGTCACTCAATCAGCACTCTCTGCATGCTTTCAGTGCCAGCTCTCCCTTTTTTCTCCAAAGGAAGGGGAAACAACCTCAGCTGCCCACCTGCCAGGAGGAAATGAGTCACAGGCAACCCCTGGACGTTTCCCAGAGGCTATTCTGTGGCTGTGCTCCAAGGCCGCTGGCACAAATGGTCTGCCATCATAGCTGCGCTGAAACTCTCTCATTCTTTTGTAGTCTTATTATTATTATTATTAATTATATGATGCATTTTTTGTTGCTTTTTTGTGTAAAACCCAAAGATAATTAACTGATAATGATATAAAACAAAGAACAGCAGCAAATCCTCTTGTCTGAGAAGCTTGAACCAGCAAATTTTAGATTTTTAGTCAGTCCACCACTTATGTCAATAACTGTTGGATAGATTGCCATTATATTTTGTAGAGATTATGTATTCTAATGACTTTGGCCATCTCATTGCTTTTTCTGTTGGGGACTTATGACTGAATACTTGCAAAAACTACTGACATTGTCATCAGTCTCAGCTGTACTGTTTATTCACAATATGCAAATGTTAGGAATGCTAACATGCTAAATTATGAACTTGTAAATATTATACCTGCTTAACATTAGCATGTTAGCATTTAGCTCAAAGCACCACTGTGCCAAAGTACAGCATCGGAGTTTCTGGATAAATAAAGACACAATTATTTGATTATCCAAATTGTTAACTGATGATTATTTCAGCACCAGTATGTGACTGTAGTGCTTGCTACAGCGACTATGTACAATGTGGAAATAGGGACTTTCTGTATTGAATAAGACCTGTGTTCCCGCAGCTTCTCATCTTCATTATTAGTCCAATGTGGAACTTTCCTAATTGATCCTTTAAGCAGCCACAGACTTAGCAATGACTTGAGACTTCAGTTGAACATGACCGGATTCTTTAATTCCCTCAGGTAATCTGGAGGGCATTGTTGAAAGCTGAAAAAGTTGACTACTGTAATCCTCCTCCTCTGAGGTTTGAAGGGGTTTATTCAAAAACAGCCTGATTATCCCCCAGAGCGCATACCTGGGCTTTCTGCTCTCGACTCTCTTATCAGCACACCAGCACAAATGATTGTTGCGCACGCACAAAAAAAGTGAAAAGTTGATGTAGTGGTCACCTGTCTGACAATCCCGTACACCTCCTCCTCCACCAGCCGTGGTAGTGGGTATTCCAGGCCGTACTCTCTAAGAAAAATCATTTGAGCTTGGCTGGAGATGAGGAGAATGAAAGGGGCCCACTTAATATTCACAGAGCAGTACCACAGTGAATGGAAATGAGTAAGAGAGGGTGAAAAAAGAGAGCGAGGGGAGGGGGTGGGGGGCAAAGAAAAACACAGACTGAAACAGAAAGCGAAATTGCAGAATAGAATTGGCAGCCTGGCACTGGAAACAACTTATTTTCCAAATGCTAATAATTCAGGAGGGTGTGGGGACATCGAGTTAGTGAGTGTGAAGATCTGCGGTCGCTTGCCGACTGCCTCAAAACTCATCTCATCTCCGCGTGTAAGAGACAGAAGCAGCGCGTGAAATTGTCGGAAATTGACACAGGATTTGCAGTTGTGTACTTAACAGGTTGTGCAGGGAAGTGTGGTTGATTTCAGCATGATAATGATTCAGTATAGGGTTGTCTGGAACGAAGGAAGCATTTCCTGTGTACAAATTGGACCGCAGCACGTTTGAAAGGTCTCGGGCAGCAACATTCTTTACTTCAACACCGTGCCTGGCTATTATTTTCATCCCTTTTCCATATAATACATTCTTTCTACTCTACTTCCTCTTTCTACATGTTAGCTGTAGTAGTCTCAGACATCTAACCTTCAGGTGTGTGTTTTGTTGTCTTCCTGTGACTCATTGATTGCAATAAGACCAGTGAGGTCAGTTAGCCTGCCTGCCTGCCTGCTGCATTAACAGGATGCCAGATTCATTGTTGGGGTTGGAGCAGAACAATGCTGGGAAGGATGTCCTCTCATTTTCATGGTCACCTAGGGTGTCCAGAAAGCGTGGCTGCTCAGAGAAATGAGTCTTGGGGCTCCCACACGTTCCCGGTAACCCCCCACTCCCCCCCACCCCCACTACCTCACCCGCTAACCCCCACCCATTGCTACGCTAAATTAGAACTGCCTATCTTCTCCCTTCTCCCCGATTCTATACCTCTCTCTCCTTCACTCCTGAAGTTACAGAGGAGAGAAACAAGAGGGGGCGTCAGCTGACTGCCCCCTTCCAATCAGATAAGTTCTGATGGAAGTGTTTAGCAGCTGCTAAGATCAGATTTAGCCGGAGGGAGGGAAGGAGAGAGGGAGCGAGAGAGAGAGAGAGAGCAGGAGTCTGGAGCTAGGCAGTGCAGCGTGGCTATGCACCGGTAGGGAGGCATGATAAGTCGGGGCTCTGTACCATGGACGAGTCCAGCATTCTGAGGAGACGAGGGCTACAGGTAGGCAAGCGAATGTAACCGTGCCTGTGTGTGGGTTTGAGCTGCGGGGTGACTTTGTACTGTATGTGTGAGTGGCTTGTGAGGCAGAACAAAGTTAGGACTTTGAGACCTTTTTCATGTTAACGCTTTGCAGCGCAGAGTGAGCAACGTCTTGGCTCTGCTGTTGATGTGCGCTTGTGACCTGCATGTGAGAGAATCTCTTGGCAGAGCTGTCGAGACATTTTTTTGTTTAGTAGAAGATGATTAGGATAATTCACCAACAGCTGACTGAAAACATTTGCTGCAGATGTTTTAATTTCACTTTTTCTTTGTGAACATTTGGAAGTGATAGTTTGTAGTGGATTTCCAAACAGTGTCACTTTCTAAACAGCCTCAAATCATTTGTCACATTTTATTTGTGTTGGCTGCCGGCAGGGGGAATGAGAGATGTGTACTCGTGGAGCTGGATTGATTATGTTGTGTGAAGGGCTTTCTTGTGCTTTATTGACTTTTAATAATAACAGGAGTGTACAGTGAGGCTTTTGCTTCTTCTGTCAACAATCCTGATTGAGGTGTAAACTGAGTTCAGGACAGCAGTCCCTAACAAACGATGTGCTTAATTAAATGATTGCTGCCATCACTCTGCCGTAACGTGAAATCTAAATGCAGGTGGAAAGGGAGGACAGAGTGTTCTGAAATATGAAATTGCTTGTATTTTACACCACGTGTCACATCCTTTCAGACATTAATCATATTCTCCAGCTGAGCTGACAAACTTTGCAGTAGGTAGTTAAAGTTGAGCGTAAATTGTGCTTGATTTATAATTTAGCTTACTCTTGTTTGGGCCACTTACGAAGTAATTGATAAACACGTTTAAAAGGAGACCATTTTTTGAATTCAGCTCAAACCACTGCGTGTTTTGAATCACAAACTCGCTGTGATCCATTGTACGTCTCATTTGTTTTAATTAGGCTGCACTGTGGCTGATGAATTAAACCAATAAAAACGCTTTCATGCTGCAACCTTCATTTCATAATAAACAAAGGTGAGTTTTGCCTGTTTGAGAACTAATTTTTCCTCTTTAATGTTTTATTTATTTAGCTGTCGAGCAAATCTTTAGAATGAAGCTGGTAACATTTTACTTTCATGTTGACAAATTTACTGTCAATGTGTTCTTCTGTGATTATGGATCTTTCTGAAAATTAGACAGTTGACATTTAATTTATGCTCTTTGAATTTCTTTTTCTTTTTTTGATGGTCTTAATGGATTTCTCTGGAGAAACCAATAAAAAATGTTATAATTGCGTTTATCAAAAGCTACCAAACTGTAATTTTGTGCACAGTTGCCCTAATCTCTCTATTCCTTTGTTGGACACCACCACCACCACCTCCTCCTCCCTTGCTCTCTTTCCTCCACACAAGACTTCTTTATGTGGCCCAACACGCTCCAGCTGAACCAAACACTGCGGCCGCTTCTGTGGCTCGGCTGCTGTTGCGCTATAACTTTCACATTCAAAAGGAAAACAGGGAAGTTAGTTTGTCAGGCAAATGAATATAGCTGGTTCAGCGCCACAATTTCCCATTCATTCTCAGGCCATGAAGGGCATCAGACATTGTTTATGTGGAGTGGATGGTAAGAAGTGCACTATTGACCTTACAGAGGGAGTCGATGCTTTTGGCCTCAGGGGTGAAAATGTCTTGGGTACCTTGCTGCTTCCCTTTTGTTATCATAATATAAAATAAATATACTTGTAACAGTTTAAATTTGCCAAGAGGAGCGAAATCTACAAGGTGTGTGTCTTAAGTATGAAGCTACCGTCAGCTGCTGGTTAGCTTAGCATAGCATAAATACTGGAGTAGGGAAACAAGTAGCATGGCTTCGTCCTGTCTGCCAGCACCTTTAAATCTCTTTTATTAAGCAGTAAGATCTTATATTTAATTCGTATAAAACCCAAATTGTGAAAATGAAAAGTTGTGATTTTACAGGGGTTATGTCTTGGACTATGTCTTGGCCAGAAGCAGTCATGCTAAGCTAAGCTAATGGGCTGCTGGCTGTTATTTAATAAACAGACATGGCAGTGGTGTCAATCTTCTCCTCTAGATATCTGCAAGAAAGTGAATAAACATATTTCCCATAATGGCACATCACAACATCCACAAATATTTATCTTCTCAGATAAATATGCTTTTCTGCATTATTGATTTAATTTCCATTTTTGATAAGACATCCCGTGAAGCTAAGCAGCAACATTTACAAAAATATCCAATTGGCAGATAAGATATCCAAAATTATTAACAACTATGAATTTTGAACACTGGTGCTTTAACAACTTTTGTGTTACTGAAAGTGAAAAAGAATTTGGTCAGATTAAGTAAGAACATGTCACAAACTTTGACTTGATCCTCGATCGTGAAGAACAGGAAGAGAAAGCTTTAGTGGTTCATGTTGAAGCATAATGAATGTGACAGTGTGCAGAATTTATTTTTAGACTTGTTGAAAAAACCCTGCAGACTAACCAACAAATACGCAGGAGAATTGTTGTTTTAGTATCAGGACCATTAATGAGTTCTCTAAATTGCTCGGCTGAAGTGAGCTGTTGATTTCAGTATGAATGTCTGCATTTTCATGTTTGGAGACGAGTAAAGAGGCATCATGACTTGAGTAGAATAAGGTGACATATATGAGTGTTGATTCCCAGGTGTCTCACGTGCATTTCACTTGATTTATTTTATTTTGTAGTTGTGGTAAAATAATGTAGAGAATTGGCAAGGTGATGACATGGACTATAGTAATTATAAAATGATTAAAGTAATTACCTTAAAGCCTTAGGTTACTCAGGTTTGGTCAACCTTGATGATATTTCTAGTTCACAAAATGTAAAATAAGATTTTAGTTTTTAATTTATCATCCAAATATGCATGCATGCAGCCCTCTGCTCTCCACTCACATGAGATGATTTCCTTTACATAAGCTTTTATGGTTGGTTGTGTCTCTAGTCTCACTAGATCTAAAGTCTTGTTTTGAGGGCGTATAGCCGGCATGTTCCCTCATTATCTAAAATTTTGTAGGATTTATATTGATTTCAATGATCCCTGCAGCAGCTACACGTGTTCTTCATCTTAATTAGGAGCATACCTGTCAGAAGCTACCGCATTGCATTGTGTGCTTTACTGTACGTCTGACACCTGCCGTTGCCTCATAATGAAATGTTGCTATCCAGACGAGTGCAGTGACATTGTGTGCCTCCAAAGAGCCATTTGTGTGAAGTGGTGTGAGCCAGTCAGCGGGATACAGCCTAGCTGAGCAAACATGATGGTGCAGCATCAGAAAGGCTATCTAGTTGCATGTCTCTGAGCACTGTTGTAAGGCTGACTCATAACATGACAATTGTGTATATATATTATAATATTTGTGCCACGAGATTTGACAACAGATCCAACTACTTTACTGCAGCACCGAAAAAAACCTCTCACCTGGGAGGGCAAGTGAATAGGACAGTCTTTTGTTGAGCTGAAAGAGGGAAGCAGCCTCTTTCTGCTGAAGTGTCCTTGTGCAAGACGGCGAGTCTCTAGCAGCACTTCATTGATGCAGTGAAAGAGGTCTGATTTTAAAAGGTAAAGTTCTCCTTGAGGAAGAACAACCACAAAAGAAAACATTCGTCATCACTAGGAAATCTAATTGGATTGAGTATAAAGCCAGATGCTCACAGTAACCAAACAACAAATATATTTTACTTGGGATTTTGGGGGGTCACATTTGCAGAAGAACAGATTGAAAAAAAGATAATTTCAGCATATTTGTTTGACTTTTATATTGAAATATAGAACTATTATACAGAAACTAAAGTGTTGGTAATGGTGTGTACAATAGCAGCCTCTGGTGTGGATCCCAGGAGCTACCTCTTGCTCTTCTAGCAGATTAAAGTTGTATAAAGACTATTTGTCTATATTTGTTCTGGATTACTGAGGCAGAGTCGAGCTACTTATAGTTAAAATAACAATCAATGTACACATTTGCTTCTCAACTCAACCATTTCTCTCTATTTCTCTCTAGTTTACTTTTATCCTGACCTTGATTTAGACCATGTTAGACTTCCCTGTGCCATTACTGTCACAATGAAGTTGTCAGTAAAAGGGATACTGTAGTTTACCACGCAGAACATTCTTCCTGGTAAATTACTTTTATTTTACTGTCCATTTGAATATTTTGGATGCAGGACCAAAATAAGTGAACATCCAAGTGAAGGTTTGGTTGTGTCAGGTGCCGTTAGTGTGTAATAGTAATAATGTTGTGCACAGTTATTGGTTTTAATAGCATTGGTTCATCTTGTTTTGCATTTTTGTTACACATCCTTTGCTATTGTGCAACTTGTGTCTAACTGGACGCACGTCTTTCACTAGTCTCCCGTCCTCTTCTCCAGTCGTCTCCAGCTGTTCATCCCTTCTGTCATCTGAGTTTGTACATCACTTCTGTCAAACATCAACAGACACCAGTCCACATAAAACAGTGAAGACATCCGTTAGATGCAACGTGCAGTTATATACTATAACATCTGGCATTTTGACAAACAGAACCTCATTAACAATGTGCAACAGCAATGAAACACAGTGCAAACACAGATGACACAGCCTCGTATGAATGCTTTGAAATTGACCACCAAGTTGCTTGTGGTGAGTGTGAGTATTTATAACTAAATTATGAATAACATTTAGATTGAGAGCTATAATCACATACATGGAAACGCTACAGCCTTTAGTAGCAGCTTAATTAGCAACTGAAGATACAAACTGAGGAGGAGCCTACGTGTTTATAACTTCTTAAAAATTAAAACCAGTATGACATGCATAAAAGTTGAATCATAAGTTTAAAATGTCAGCCAATAATAATAGTTTTTAAAAAAGGTTGCCATTGCATCCTTCAGCCAGTGTTTATGAAATGGTTGTGAGGTCTGTTGAGGACAGTCAATTGTCTTACAATCAATAAGGCCACAGCCATAGTTTGATTAGTTACGATCTTTAAGTCCTCGGGGACGGTCCCGAAGAAGGATCAATAACGGTGCCACATACATTTTGAAATGGTCAAAAACATCTGTCAAAAAAATCTCATCTATTCCTGAGAAGTCAATATGCTAAGTACTTTAAACTTTAGTAGCCCATGCCCAATGCATATTGATGATTTTCTTTTTTCTGGGACAAAAATATCTTCATTCATTTGTTTTGGAGGTCCTCATTAAAACAGAGAGATCATTATGCCAAGATGTCAAGAACATTATGCTCTATGCCAGTCTTGAAATGAATTGTTTCCCTCTCACAACCTTGGATTAAGCATTTATGACACCTAACATCCTGCTACAAGGAGGAATGTGAGGATGCCAACAGATTTAATCAGCAATGCTTTCTACAAGTGTCTGTGTGCTTTGCTGTTGAATCTTCCCCTGCTGGTGCAGAAATCAATATCTTTCAGATTGAGCTGCGCATAACGGTGGAAAATATTGCTTTAGACAGTAGGTTGTGGTTTACCGATGTAGTTGTCGTGGTTAATAAAAGTCAGCTGTGTAGTTTCTACAAGATCGGAACCCACGTCACTGTTTGTTTGCTACTTGAAGTCAATGTATGCACTTCAATCAGTCTCTGCACTACATGTGTTGGAAGCAGATAACCAGCTTTATCGATCTATTTGACCTTTCCTAATCTCCAGATACACTTGAGGTCCCTCACTTTGAAGCAGCATTTAAGTTAGATAAAGCTAAGATTTAATTTTTAGTAAAGTCTCATTCTAAAGACCAAGAGACTTCTTTATTCATCTGAAGCATAAAACCACTGAGCAGTGTTCATCTAATAAATGTGCAGAATGTGTACAGTATGTTATATTAAACCCTAAATCAGGCAGGTAGCAGTTCCTATAGGTTATAATAATAATAAAACAAATATACAAAAAGGAAATGTTAGCATGCTAAACTAAGATTGTAACTTAGTAAACATAACACCTGCCTTAACATCAGCGTGGTAGCATTGTTATTGTGAGCATGTTAGCACGCTAAAAAATAAACTACACCCCCGATAATTGGGCTCCAAACTAGTCACTGAATATGACAACTTACCTTTGTTGGTCGATAATTACTAGTTTCCTTATAGCAGTTCTGTAGAGACAAAACATTAAACCATTTGTTTGTAGATTTTTGTGTCTCTTCCATTGTCAAAATTAAAATTAGCCCAAGGCAGTGGTTTGCCGAGTGTCGAATGTGAGCCGATACTGAATCAGTGTAGCTGCTGATTACAAGGTAAGAAGTTTTGGTCAGCGATCCTAAATGATCACTCTGGCATGCTTGATAATTACAGACAAACTGGACTAGCATCCAGATGCAGTAGGAAATATTAGGAGGCATTTAACTTCCTTTCACTCTGGTGTCGCTCAAGGTGTTGACGTTATGACCTAATATGAGAATAGGGATTTTCCTGCCTGTCAGCAGCGAACCACAGGGAGCCAAGTACACTTTTGATCTTGAGATGTAGGAAAATCCAAAATAAATCAAAGGGAATTATTAATGAACCATTACACATAAGCCTTTTTACAAGAGCAATACCACAGCTTTGATGTGGAGTCTTGGAAATGATATGTGGTTTGCTAGAAGTCATTAATTGACATTTACCCTGTTGAACAATAAACTATCCCAGGTTCATCGTGTCAGAATTGTTGTCTTTCTCTGAGAAGATTACTGGATAAACAAATGATTAAACGTACAAGGTTCGCTTTCATCACCAGTTTGTTTTTCTGACAGGCAAAGATGAAAGCTTTTCATGCAATTACTTTCACTTTGTATTGCCTATTTGAAAGCTTTTCTACCTTTTTAAGGATCATAACATTTAATGGAAATATATGTATTTATGTTAAGCCTTATGCTGACGTGTCAGGACTATTGCTCCACTAATTTAAATCTTGAAAGTCACAAAAGTTTCAAATTTAAGGCTTTTCACTTAAGTTTTATTTGTCACTTGTACACAGAGGTCGAGCTTGCAAGCTTGCTAGATATCATCTGTTTTGGTGCTGTTGATGTGGCAGCAGTGTGAGTCAGAAACACTGTTTGACCATCACATTGGCACACAGCTCAGGCTCCACTTTGACTCCGAGCACATCAAGAAAAATGTCTGAAAGGGATGAGGAAGCGAGAGGTGAAGACTACTGACTGATAAATAGGAGAGAAGAAAAATATTTCTGTGGTGGCTGCTACCGGCTACCGAGGTTTACCATCAAAGGAAATCCTCCTTGTTCCTTAAGTCATAATCCTTAAGATTTCAGACCTGGTTGATTTGGAGTCAGCCTAACAACCTATTCTGTCGTCATATCTCCTGCCACCGGTAGGGGGCAATAACTTAGGAAACACTGCTGTGGGTCGTATTACAGGTTAGAAACAAATTACTTATGTTGTCGTATGGGTTGGAGGATTTGTTGGTTTATTACTACAGATCCATGAATTCTGGCGGCAGTACAACAGAAGAGCAACTAATGTGTCTGTTTACAGTGCAGCCAAACAAATTCTGTCTTAACAGAATGTGACAGAGACTCTTAACTGTTTTTCCATCATGCCATTAGCAACCACGACCTGATTTCATGCGCAAGTAGTTTTCCAGCACACATAAGTTGGTTACTTTGCTGAAGGCTTGAAGGTGTGCAGCCTGTTACCCTCCAGATCGACATTGCACAGCTGACTGTGGCTGGTCGTTCTTGTTCCATTACTCCCTCCTTTGTGTCGCACCTTCTGTGCAGCTTCGTGCAGGTCAAAGTGCTTCGCAGATGATCAGAGAATAAGTCGGAACAAATGTAGATGTAATTGTAAAAGATGTGAAAGCAGCAGAAAAACAATGTCAGAATTTGAGACCAATGCACGTGAGAAAATACAAATTATGAACATTTTATAAAATAGATTTAAAAGCTAAAATAATAAAGAAAATGAAAAGTAAAACTGATTTAAAAAGACAAAAACAAAACAAAGGATTAAAATCAAAGAGGGATAAAACATTTATCACAATGTAAATACATTGACTATATATAGAAAAATGGTGACTATAAATATAGTATCGAAAATAGATTTGAACTTTTAATGAGTTTGAGGATTTGAGTGGCAAGTTGATCTATAATGTTGTTAAAGTTCTCATCATTCTTTACTTTTATTAGCTTGTATGAGCTCAGAGGTTTTGATATTATGGTTTTGCATAATCTTTTGTTTGTGGTGTTGTTTTGCTGCAGTAAGTGCATTAATTTGATTTCCCAAAGTGTGTTAGATCACAGCTGCTTTATTTTTACAGGGAAGACAAAACCACACTTTAGTTACAGGGAGAGTTTCTGTGTGTTTTCGGTGTCTCACCACTCCGTTTCATTAAAGATATGTCACATAGGGCACCTTGAAAATACGCATACTGTCCTGCTTCTCTACACAAGCTTTGCTCACTCAGAAAGGTGTCAAAAGTATCTGGCATCAAAAGCATGAATAATAAAGTCATTACAAGACATTCAGGTAAATATTTTCCTGAGGCATGAGAATATTTCACGTGTAAATTGGTTTACTGTCATCATGTTCTCGCTCTCAGATTGTCATGTTATTATAGACTTCACACTGTTTTATGGTGTGCTGTGATTGGTGGGTGTCCCTTCAGTGCAAGTCCTTCCCTGCTGGTAATTAGTGTTGTGTGAGCCGCGGTCATGCCTCTCAAGGAAACACTCTGCCCTTCTGTAGGCAGCAGGGGAAGCCAGACATTAAGCCCTAATTGATAGCAAAGGGAGAGTGGGGCTTAGCACTATTTCTGCTGACGGGAGCAGCCAATACACATCAACTCAGCGTCCTACACTGTTTAAGACAAAGGACCTCACCCATATCAGGTTGTTACAAGACAAGGAAACGTCTAATGATCAAATCGGCGGGATTTGTAGTCAAAAAATAAAACCAATCAAAAGCCTGGTTGTTTATCAGCGCTCTTTCACAGCAAGACGTCGGATCCAATAGGGAGATATTTGAAATAATACCGAGCTGGAGAGCTTTGTATTCGTTTCACACTGCTGATATTAAAGAAGTGCACAGGGAAATGAAGTGAGGGCGATAAACCAACCTGCTTATTTACAAAAAGTGGCAGTAATTAAACTAACCGTTCTCCAGGGGGATACAGTGATCTGTACTCGTGCTCGTCTGTAACTGTGGCTGATGTTGGTCCTCGGCTTGCATGGCTTTCCATGTGGCACCGGCACCATCAACAGATGCTGCAGCAGCATCGTTTGTGCTCTGGTGGGTTTTTACTTATTCGTTCCTTTCAGCCTCCAGAGAAATACTGTATTGCTCTTTTGGAGCGTTTTTGATCAAATGTGTCATTTGATTTTGGTGAAGGAGCTGAGCAACATTTCAAGGTGTTGTTTTGGGTCTACAAAAACAAAAAGACATGCTAAGTTCTTTCTCTTAAGTAGATTTACCAAATGATAATGAGGCAAGTTGAATGGTATAGTTTCCTAAAATTGTCCCTTCAGCATGAGTGAAGCAAACGTAATAGGATACCAGGTTAAAGAAGAGGCAACATTACAAGGAATATCTAGCAGCATGTTGTTCTCCTGCTGTGTTCTGTGTTTGTTTATGTCAACAGCCTAACCATCATCTTTTAAAGGCAATACTTAGACTTTACTTAAACCACCAGCAACACTTTTGTACTCAATAAATTTACGGGTAACTGACAAGTTAATACCGTACAATAATTTAAAACCAATGCACATGAGAAATAATACAAACATAAACTTTATAAAAATAAAATTGATAAATACAATAAACACATTTAAAAAGATGATGATAAAATAAAAATTAAGTGAAGCTTTGAGTTTAAGTTTAAAGAGATCAACACTAATAGATGTTTCACCTGCTTGGAGCATTAAGCTTTTAAAGCAAGTACAATCTTTTGGTTTCTTATTGATCCAAACTCTCTTGCTCTTCAGTGACACCTGAGTTGCTTCACAGTACTGATCTTTGGGTTTCTATCCAACCACCTAGCTGATTGCCTTCACCCAGAGAACCAACAGGGCACTGGGTCCTGAACACCCACATTTAGATCCACTGCTTTTATTTAATGCACATTACATTACAGTAAATCTTTGCTGTTGTCACAATACAACTGCACTCCTAAGTCTTGTGGAATGGAAACATGTCTACATTTAACAAATAGTTGTATACAGACATAGTTTAGGGGATTGAAGGATTTATACACACAATTGTTAAAACAATTAGTCAAAGTTGTTGCACAATCCCTCAAGAAATCAATGAGGGCATTGTTGGTGCTTTTTCTGCGCCTGACCTCAGTGTAACTCTGCGTACAGTTGGCTACAGCAACACATATACAGTATTGTCTTTAATTAAATCAATTACAAGAAGATAAACATATGCATGACCGGTTTAATTCTCACAGCGTGACCAGAACGGATTGTGAAATCTCTTCATATTTGTGTATTTACCTGACTTAAGTATCATGTGAACCTTAATTTACACCTGATTTAGACAAAGTGAACTTTACATTTACAGTTGGTGTCACTGATATGTGCTGCCAGAATCAATATTTAACTTCCAAGACAATAAATAAATAAACAAACACATAAATTAACAATAAGTAGAATTTTGCTAGACTAAAAATAACAATGTCAAAATGTTAAAAATGGATCAAGTCCTATAAAACAAGTACACATGAGGGATAAATCTAGTACTCTTTCCATGTGGTGGCTGTTTGTGAGGCTGGAAAGCAGAATAGTGGGCTGTTATTTTTTTAACAGAACCTCAATATCTTCCTTCCTTTTCACTTTCTTAAATATGGTCTGCAAACATGGATGTGGTTTTAGTGTTCTGCATTGACTGCTGTCTTTCTGAGGTTGTAATACAACATAGGGCTTGCTGCTCATCATTTTCTTAAAAACTGTCATCAGGTCTGGTGCAACGATAAATGAAAAGTAATTTTCAGTGTTATGTCTTGTGTAAAGTGACTTTCTTCTGTTTGTTTTCGCAGGAAGATGCCACATAACTGATGTATTATTTAAAGTTTATTTGTTAGTTATTCATTTTTGTACTTATAACTTTTTCTTTTTTCATTTACAGAAAGAGCTGAGTCTTCCCAGAAGAGGCAGTTTGTAAGTACCCAGATATATATTACAGAAATACAAGCCATAAACATGAACCTTTAGCTGTCACACTACAAATTAACATTTCAACTCCAATCAGCTACGAAGATTATTAGCTAGGATTATGTGACCTGGAAAAGTTCTTGTTCTTGTGGATTTCACATATTCTGCAGCTGCTCGGTCACATTTTATTAATCCGTGTACTCTGTGTTTAGTCAGTGTCGGCAAACAAGCGGTAAACTGATAGAAATTAGCTTCCAAAACAAGCAAAATACTATTTATTTTGAGTCAGTATGAAATGTGTTTTAAAAGTGTTTTAAGTTTCCATTTCAAAATCAATGTAATATAGCTTTTGTCCTGCGGGAGATTGATGATAATCATAGAAAATAATATAATATAATAATATATAATAAATAACATAAATAAATCAGGATAGTAAATAGAAAAGTGAATAAAAACAAACACACCAGTGATAAATCTGGAACAATCACATTGACTAACTCCGCTTGACAGCCACGTCGTCTCCTCCTGCGAGTGAACAGTCCCCTCAAGTAAGAAAGTCTTCGGTTGCCTTCAACCAAACTGACCGTCTTTCTGTAATCTCAACATGGCAGTTGAGAGTTCCTTTAATTACTGATCGCCACCTGTTATGGGGGTTGGAAGTTCCCTCTCGAGCTGGTTCTGTGTGTTCACTTCGTGCAATATAATAGGTCTTTTGTTTCCTATCTCTTATTTTCTGTGGAAAGATGGCCAACAGTGGCTCTCAGGGGAACTTTAACCCCAATTAATTAAAATATTTCTATCCAAAAATGTACCTGAGACTGGATATTTTTCTAGTTTTTACGAGTTTGCCTGGGGTAAATTTTGGCTATCTAGCTGTTTTCCAGTGAAACTCCCTCCACAGATTTGCATTTGTTTTCTGAGAAAATGTTTTTTCAACACTCCTTCTTTCTAAGATGTTTGCTTGTACGACATTCAGTGTTGGAGCACATCATCATTTAAATGTTTCAAATATTGAAGGATAGATATGATCAACTTTTTGTTTGAATAAGGGCCTGCGTCCATATAGCGTCTTTTTTCAACTGTTTCAAATCCACAATGAGGAGTCAGCGCTCTGCCTTTTTTCGCGTGGCCGCTTCGAACGCTTCTGTCTTTTCAGAAAGGCGCTGGTGTTGTCAGTGGTGCAGCCAATCATATATTAGATGGGGCTTGTCACCCTGGTAACAAAGAAAATGGACGAGAAACTTGTTCTGGCCGTGTCCGTCATTCAGACTTTTGTCGGAGTGGATGAGTGTTGAGTGAGTGCGTACGTGTTTTAAGCTTGCTGTAAGCCCCTTAATGTTGCGTTCATCGTACCATTAAGACATTGTTATCATAGAAGCAAAACCCATGTGCAGCATTTTTATTTTTCATTTCTTTATCCCACCCCTCCCCAGCACACTGCCGTCAAAAACAGGCCCCAAGGTTGTTTCTGGCAGCTGCTTCTGCTTTTATTCCACCATCAGTTTTGCAAGAAGAGTTCATTTTATTTTACACTTTTTAATGGTTTGTCATTAGAAATACAAGACGGTGTACAATGAATTAAACTGTCCTCAGGCTGTTTGGTCAGATTTCTGTTCAGTAGGTTATTAAAGAGGAGACTTGGCCATTAGCGTGCCGGATGAGGTGCAGCTTTTAAGTCAGGTGAAGACAATAATAGGCTTCTTGGACATTGATTTTGGTCTGATTTGATATATTTTAATTTGATATATTTTATGTCTGAGGAGAAAGATTTACCCATGAAACCGTGCTGCCCTCGCTGGCACCTTACCAGAGGGGGGCACCTACTGTAATAGAGGTGAGCCATTACTAACAGGCGGCTGTGAGATCACCAACTGCACCGGTTTATATTTAGAGCACTGGAGCCACTGGGGACCTTGGTAACCATAGTAATGCTGTTTGGATATGACAAAGTTGATATAAGTGCTTCAAATTCATTATAACTACAGTTTATTTGAATAAGCTAATAGATGTTTGGACTAAGTTGTCACCCTGAAACACATTATTATGTCCCATATTTATTAAGATGGATATATTTACTTGTCTTGATTGGTATTTTAACTGTAATCTCTGACTGCTGTGTCGCGCTTGTGCTTGATTTCAATGTGTTATACAGAATAAAGAGGTAAAATGTTGACGTGACGGATGTAAGAGCTGAGTGGGAAATAAATGCAAGGAAAAGGAACTTAACTTTTTAAACGCTGCGCCCATGTTGTCTCAGTGTTCAGCTCAAATCCAGAGAACTGAAGTCTCACAGAGGTTTTCCTGTGACAGAGAGCCATCTACTGAACATTTGATGTCATTAACATGCTGGTTGGTGCCAACATGCCACTTAATTACCAAAGTTAGCCTCTTTCACAGACTGTTCAGGCTGCTATTTATTATTATAATTCCCTTTTCCACTGCAGAGTGATGTATTATACCTTTCAGTCTGTCACATGTGGAGTTGTTTTCAACATGAATCATTCTAGTTGAGCGATTACTGGAACCTATTTATAGGCTGACCTTAATAACTCAAACTTTTTGCTGGGTCAAATTAAACAACTTAAAATCTATCATTTGTATGTGTTGGCACCTCAAGGCTCACTCACTGGATTTGTTGACCCATTGTGTCAGATCATATTCCCATTTCTCACCATCAGGAACAAAAACGCAGCCTGCTGCACGTTCTGAAGGACCATCGCTGTTCTGCTGCCCAGTTACATCACCTGCTTTTCCATGCAACAGGATATCAAAGAGGAATTGTTGACTGTAGATTCAGTTACGTGGTCTTTTTATGGTGATATTCAATTGAACAGATGCTGTCGACCATACTTCATGAGCTCGATCACTGCAGATTTAGTTGTTGTCAGAGGTTACTGAGATTTTTGGAGTAGTAGCTTTACAGTTGCCGTCTTGGTTTTTATATCTACAATATATATCTTTTGGCGAGTATGAAGTATATCCCAGGCCTGTCACATATTCGTCAACAGAATATGTTGTTGCTAGATGTATCAGACAATTTACCGCCACTGTAAGTCTCAACCCAAACTCCTGTGGTGCTACAAGTTACCTCATGTTTTTGCCATTTCATCAGTACTAGAAATGCAACTGTACCACGTAACTCAACATCACTATACCCATTCATATTTTATGACGCTACAAATTATATCCAGCTAGAAAAAAAGAAAAATGCCTGAAAAGCCGGCAGGTAGAACAGAGAGTTGTTGCTATGGAAACAATACACAGTCTTGTCTAGTCGCATTGGTGTAAACTGGCAGGTTTCAGAATTGCTGCAGATCTGCGACTGCAAGTTTCAACTCGTCACGTTGCGACGTCTCAACTGGGCTCAAGATATTCAGAATTTCTTGAAAGCTGGTGCACATTATGTTGTATGCACTGACATAAAGCACCGACTCAGTAGTGTTTCACTTTTCTAGGTGGCACATTTTCAGGTTTTGCAAAGGTTGACTCAGCAGGCTTTCGTAGAGTTCCTTCCTCCACAACACCTCTGTCATATTAAGCTCAAAGAGCGCTTTATTCTGATACACACCAACACTGTATTGTGTTCTGTGACTGTGACCTCAATTAAACAACATGGTCACAAGAAGCTACAAGATATTAGCACTGGTGTAGCAGCTTTAGATAAGAGTTGTGACATTAATTAAAAGGTGTAAATAAGGTGTGTGTGATACTAATTGCAAACTGAGGGGCGAGTAAGAGGATGGTGTATAGTTGCATGTAAATGAATGGCTTTCTGAACCACTTTCTGTGCAGCCACAGAGACGGATGTGGGTCTTCTTCGCTCGCGTCAAGGTAGAACTGATTTCAAATGAATTCAAGCTGAACAATAGAAGCTGCTCTTCACACTTTGCTGTGAGTCAGTGAAAGTTTTTCTCACCCCAGGTACAGTAGCTGTTGTACATAATTATAAAAACCTTGGTGAGTGAGTCACCTACATTCACCAAAAAGTCACTCTGACAAATGTTTTAGAAAAATGAATTCAGTCCAGCTACGTTAGCTTTGCTTAATAGTTATTTATTTATGGTTTTATAATATTGTGACGACATACACTGAAATCCATTTCATACACAGTTTTGTTTTTGTAAATCTCTAACTGGTTCTAAATCATTAAATAATTAGGTAGGCAGTTATATATATATATATATGCACACTTGATACCTGCACAGGTCTTAATTATGATTTATGAAGCTAAAGCTTGTGATGGTCTTGGATTAATACATTTTAAAATGTAGTATTTTTGCTGGACTGCCAAGCAGCCTGCGTGGGTTCCTCACTAACGGACTCCTCATTGTAAGATAAGGTGTGTAGTGAACTGCAGCTGACATTGTGTCCTTAATATCTGATGTTGAAAAGAGATGCGTTTGCACCTTTTCTTTGATCTTTTCCTCTAAAAATGAATAACTGATGTAGTTATATATTTAATTTGAGAAGTTTCATTTATTCATGCAGTGAGATGGTCACTGAAGTCATCACTGTTTTCTGTAATGTTTCCTGGCTCAATGGAGAGAGTTACCTGAGAAGATCCTTACCACTCTGAGGGTTAGCTTAGCTTAGCATAAGGGCTAGAAACAAGTAGAAACTAGAAACAAAGGCTAGCTTGGCTCTGTTTAAAGGTACAGAGTTTGTACAAAGTCTTGAAAGTTTGCTTAATGCTTAATTTTAACAGGTATGTTGTCAAGGTTAAATTTGAATTTTTCAACATCATCTGGTGTTTCATCAACGAGAATCACTTTTTTATATTTGAAATGAAACGATCCCATCGTGATATTTGTTTGTTGTCTCCTGGCATTTATGGCAACAATATAGTGATGATAAAGGCTTTGAGAGCCTGGACAATTTTGGTTTAGGTACCTTGAAAGTGAGAATTCAAGTACCTTGAATTTTGGCTACAGTAAGTTTGGGGGAGTTGTTCCTGGCTAAGAAATAGTCCAGCACGTAAAAACATTTTCTGATTTAACACAATTGTTCCCTTTGCGCAGAGCCAGGCTAGCTGTTTCCCCCTGTTTCTAGTCTTTGTGCTAGGCTAAGCTAATAAGCAGCTGGCTGTAGATTCATATTGAGTTATGACACCCACACTACAAGATGAAACATTTATCTGATTTAAAAAAATGAAAGATAAACAAATATCAGCATCAAAAATGCCAGAAAATTACACGACAGCATACCAGGCAATATTGTTGACTCCAAGTTTGTAGCCGACTCTTCACCTGCTCTGCTCTAGATATACAAATCTACATCTTCTTATGCTCCAGTTCCTGCCTGCCTCAACTACTAGTTCTGTGGTAAATGCTAGTTCTGGTGTCATCTGCAGTGGCTCTTTGCTCCTCAAACATGCTCATACTAATAAAGAATTCATCGGTCTACTGGATGAGCGAGTGAGGTAGCAGCTGAGTTTTGTCTGTCTTTTCTACTTGATATACTTCTCCCATCATTACAGGTTTAACAACAGCAGTTTGCCATTTCAGCTGACTCATTGCAAACACTACACATTGTTTGTGGTGTAATTTTTTACAGTGTGTTGTCAAATTATCTGAACAAGGCACCTCTTTTGTCATGCAGTACTTCACCCTTCGACAATTTCCTGCCAGTGAGTCACTGATTCATTTTCACTTATCGGGGTCTTGATGGTTTGGCAATAGAGCTTCTGCAACAATAAGTGTGGATAAAATGAATCATGGGTGACTCTAAAAATGACAAGCACGGCAGTAGCCTCTGAGTTCTTTTAAATCCCTGCAGGGGCTGGGACACTCTGGTGCTTTATTACTTTGGGTTTCAGTGTGTGATTCCACCATCACACCCAACACTCACACCCCTCTTTAACCTAAGCACAAACACTCAATCCATGCTTCTATTTGCCTGCAAGATGTATTTATGAGCTCTTGTATTTGTATGATTTAATGCATTTTTTTTTAAAGAGTGATGTGGACTGGCAGGTAGTGGTGCATTATGTTTTTCTGCAGATGACGTCATCTCTGTGGTTTTGGTGACATTGCATCGTATTGTGCGTGCCGTGCGTTTGCATCTGTCAAGGTGACTGCGTGTGGAGGAGCAGAGAAAAATGTAGATTTAATTTATTGCATACATTTTTGCTATGTAGCAAGTCACCAGCTGGTGGGGGAATTGTGGTGGTGGTGGTGTGGGGGGGCACAAATGTGCATGTGTTCATGAAGGAACAGGGGCGTGTATTAGGGGAGGGAAGAAGGGGTATTGTCCTGCCTCTGTGCCCTCCGCAGGCAACTGAGGATCTCATTTGACAGCTTCAAGGTGGAACATGGAAAGACCAAAACAAAAACCGTAGCCCCCCCTTTTTTTTTTACCCCCTCCCGTTTTGTTGGGGGAGTGAAAACCAATCCGTCTCCTCGCACTGTGGTGGCTGGGTTTGGCTCTTTGTCAGTGCAGGGGGGGGGCGGAAGGCAGGCAGTGTGCATGCATATCATGACCACAATAGAGCAAACGAGCACAGTTCAGCCATGAAAGCCCAGCGGGAGAGGCTGAGAATTCCAGGGCTGACGCTAGAGTGAGTATTTTCCTCCGTTATCCTACTGGGGAGGCAGCTCCTCTGCAGTGTGTAGCTTCATCTGTCTCTGTGTCATATTTGTTGCTGTCTTTTACTGTTGCTTTCAGCTCAGTGCAGCGTTAGCATTAGCAGCAGCAGCATCTGCAGCAGGAAGTCTAATGTCAAATCCTTTACAGCTAGGCTTATTTATGGTTGTGCGTGTGTGTGTGTGTGTTCACGCATTTATGTTTTCATGCACGTGTGTGTGATAGATGGATAACATGTCACGCAAAGGAGTGCCGCAACTGCACAACATGCTTTATTTGCTGGCGTGATACACATACACTTACACAGTGCACACGAAGCACACACACCTATGATGAGTGTTGTGTCAGTGTTTGTCGGATGTGATCAATAAGGTGAAAGGCAGTGAATCACTGAAGACTGTGTGTTTTACATGGCAGGTTTCCCATTTGTTTGACTTCATACATTTTTTTTATTTAGGTCAACAAGGTATTTGTTATGGTTCCCTCCATTTGAGGCTTTAAACCCTGCAGTTAAGAGAGAAAGATTTTCTGTAAAACCATTAATTCACAGATATATTCTAGATTGAAAAGACCAAAACTGACAATGTATTTGTTCGTTTCTGAAGACTTTCTGACTTCCCAAGCATGTTTGTAACTCTCACCCAAAGCCCATTGGTTAAATCTTTAAAAATGCGTCACAAATATACACTTTCCCTTTTAAGAAAGGCTCACTAATTTCCTGAAAACTGGCTTTGTATACACACCCACTGTTAGTAGGATCATTGTTGGTTTTGGTCTTTTCATAGAATTTGTAAAATAAATGTGAAAAATATAGAAAAATCCACATATTTACCCTTTTAAACAGTGTATTTTGGACAGCCACTGCAGTAAAAGTTACTCACCTCTATATGACCCAGTGCTCTGCAGTGCCACTGTTCAGTTTAAAAAGGGCTCAAACCATGACATCACATCGGTAAAGTCTTTCAGTATGATTTGAATAACAGAGACAAGCTATTTCTAAACTAGCACGTGCCAGACAGAACCAGACAAATGCCTTGGGAACCTGCTCTTTAAACACGATTTTGGTTCATCTGATAGGGATCGTTACTCTTCATGATGCTGCTGTCTTCATCTGGGCACGTGTCAGAGCTGTGGGAGGGGAGGTGGGGGGGATATGTTGTGGTGGTGGTGGTGGGGGGGGGGGGTGTTCTGTCCTGTGTGTGATAAAAGACAACTATTCACTACACTCCATTTAACTTACAGCCTCACTCCCCGAAGCTTGAGCCCCACTCCCACTAGCCCCTGCAGTCCGTGCAGCCCGCTGCACGCTTTTCATTTTTGGAGGTAAGCGAGAGCTCTTCAACCATGGCTGTTTTGTTTTGAAAGGCCTGTCCGTGCATGTTTGAGTCAGTCCTGTCTTCATGCATCACACGGCTGGGACTGGGCATTCAGTTTGCCCTCCTAAAATCATGTGCCATTGAAATGACATTGAAAGAGTAGGACACAGCGCTTATATAATGTCGATAGTGTCACCCCTTCCCCCATCTTGCCCCTCTCTGTTCTGAGGTTTATGCTCCTCTTTGATGTGCTAAGTAGGATTTGTGGCATTTGCAAAACATCAAAGTGAAGAATGGTCTCAATCTGTCTGAATCCCGGCTGGATTGATTTATTTAGAAATGAGGAGTATATTCAAACCGGCGAAAGCTAGTCTTTATATTTTTTATATGGTTTCCCCTCCAAGCGTATTGCATATATTTCAACTCGTTTCTGATTAGTATTTAATTTAAAATCTGTGTGGGCTGGTAGAGCTTTAGATTATGTTATAAACATCAAGACTTTGATCCTCGTGTCACTCAAAAGATTATTTCTTCGGTGGATAATGTGCATCAGTGATGTCTGAGATAGCACGTCCTCTCCTCAAACGCCACATTTCCCGTCATAAGGCTCCGAATCTGTCGTCGTTCGTGGACAAGCCACATTTGGGGTTTCACTTTCATTTTCAAATAGGTCATTAAGGTTGAAGCCATCTCGCTGCGTCGTGTTGGTTGGTTGAACGAATGGGTTAAAATGTGCCTCCTGGTGACATGATAGATTAGGGTCTGATCGGCTTCGTCTATCACACAAATATCGACTCTTTCTTTACTGTTAACTGGCATTTTCTGCCATTTATCCAATTTCATGGTTAGCTTGAGTTTGAAGGAACTTGGCCTTCTTCCCAGTCCAAGTGGGACCTAATTGCTTAAGCTTTAAAGAAAAACAAAAGCAGGACTTTTCAAAAATGCTAACTGCACACGAAATGTCTATATGTCTTTGCTTTCTGTCAGGTTTTGTTGGCTCTGTTCTGGCTGCTTCTCACGCAGATTTTATCAAGAGAAACAGTTGGAATGAATCTTGGGTTTCTTTTCCCCCCCAGCTCATTCAAAACACTCAAGAATTTTCTATATCAATGAATAGCATAAAACGCCCACCCATGTCACC
Organism: Nannoperca obscura; assembly: GCA_036024295.1. Taxonomy (NCBI): domain Eukaryota; kingdom Metazoa; phylum Chordata; class Actinopteri; order Centrarchiformes; family Percichthyidae; genus Nannoperca; species Nannoperca obscura. The sequence goes on from JAVQJL010042624.1 coordinate 41,603, forward strand.
TCTGATCTCCTCTTGTTCGGCTCAGCTTTCATAGAGAGTCAAGTGGAGCAGGCATTTAAGTGACTCAGCTCCACACAAGAACGTGGAGATGTTTTTTTTACTGCGTGTTTTTCTTTTATTTATTGACAATTTCAGTTTCAGTCCATCATGCACCGATAGACTGGGTTTGGTGTTGCAGTGCTTTGTGTCATGAGCTGAGGTGATGTGTATCTATATACACCATGAAAATACCGCAGTGCTGGAACTACACAACCATTAGACAACAGCACTTTGCACCAACCTAATCTGCATGAGAGAAAGGTTGTTGGTGACTGATTGATGTTTGATAAAGAAGTTGGTGGCAAAGTTAGTGTTGTTTCAGGTACAATACACACAATATGTATGTTTGTTTACAAGAAAACTCCACAGGGTACCTTTTGATTTAATTGGTCACCTGCTCAGAAAGCAAGCAAATATCCAGACCAAATCCCACCATCTGTAAGACAGTTATATCGCTTATCAGAGTAGAACGTGATTTCACAAAATGTGCTGACCTTTCCCAGGATTTATGAATGGTTACAGATTGGTGCTTGTGCTAATTACTTTACTCATTGAATAACATTTTACCCTGTGTATCAGCGTGGTAGCTCCAACAGTTCTCTCGATTGCTAATACAGTAACACTAACATAGTACCGTAATGTAATGTATAAAACTAATGTCCCTGTTTAAATATTGGCTTTTGTTTATTTTTATTTTCTAAAACAACCAGTCAGAAGTGAATGGAAAAAGAAATGTTCCTCGTGTGACGTCAGTGTTGCCGGTGACCTCCCTGTTCAGGCTGCTCTGTGCAGGTTTGACTTTCAACCATCTGAACATCATCATCATTTCTTATGTGGGGCACAGAAACAGAGCAGAGCCATAATTAGAGTGAAGGCTGTCACGCTGGCCTGTAGAGAGATGGACTGAGCCATTCTGAGGGAACAAACACACACACACACACACACACACACACACACACACACACACACACACACACAGACTTTAAACTGACAAAACAATGGCTTCTCATGACACTTTATTACAGAAGAGGTACATTTAAGTAGAGCCACCTTGTTTATGTGCCAGTTATGATTGTCTTTCTGAGCTTTTGAATCCCTTCCAGGCAGTGTACTTGGAATGTGGTTGGACTAATCTGCAGCATCCTGATGGTCCTCAGGTCTGACTGTGCACCTCCTTAGTGAAGCTTTCAGCCTTTCAGTCTTTTAACCATTTCTTTTACTCTCCTGCTCTTGTCCAAAAACCCAACGGTATTCAGTTCACGATCATAGAAGAATAAGAAAACAAACCGCATATATTCACTTTAGAGAAGATGGAACCAGTGGATATTTTGCATCTTTTTACTTACTTCTACTATAATTATTAAATTATCAAAATTGCTGCTAATTAATTTTCTGTCAACTGATGAGTGTTAGGTCTTAGCCCTCATTATTGGCAATCTTGTGAGTTGTGTTTATCTTGCTCACATGAGGTCGATGGCTGTTTCTCCTTGATGAGACATGATGAAGGTTTTGAAGCTGCAATGTGAAAGTGACATGCATACCTTATTCCATCAGTCATGTGATTACAGCAACCTCAGGCTCTGCACACACACCAACGAGGTGCTCTTATTGCAGCTCTTGAGTTCTCTTATTGCAGCATGACCAGGTGTCTGTTTGCAGGGCCGACCTTTGCTCTCTCCTGTGGAGAATTGTTGTTTGATAAAAGCAATCAATGGCTTGGTCTTAAGGTTGGATTCTTTGTAATAGGCGCGTAATGGTGGGTGGGGTTTTTTCACAGCCGTGACGGCTGCTTCAGAGAATTTCTCTGCATGCGTCGCTCCCTGCAGGCCGCGATGATCAGATGACCCTAAACTCTCACACATACACGCAGGACGCGAAATTCAAATTCATCACTGAAGTGACGAAATAACAGTTTTATGTGTGTTATGCATGCGTGCGTACAGCTCTTTCAACCTTTTCTGAAAGGTCAGTGGTATTACAATTGAAGTAAAAGCAGTTTATTAATCGATGTTTTGACATTTTCAACTTTAGATCTGCATGTTTTTGAGTAGTCATTTGTGTTTGGCTGCTTATCTGCCCATAGTGCCAACCAAAAAACACGAGTCAAGGAAAGGTGATGAAGTTAAGGTCAGGCTCCCATCAGATGATTCAGGTAGGACTGTCTATGCAAGGAAAAGGTGAGGGAAGAGTTTATGGAGTAGCAGAAGAAATCCATGCAGAAGCACAGCATTTCCATTTCAAATAGGTCCTGCTTAATACACTGACCCACCGAACTTTTGGAGGGGTGCCAGTTTGTGAAAGCTGCAAGTGCACAGCAGCATCTGCTGATGATGCAGCACCCCTCCGTCTCACAACCCCCCCTTCACAGGATGTGAAGTGGTAGATGCCTGTTACATGATATGAAGCATGTTGAGCGAAGGGAGCAGGGTGAGTGTTTGGGATACAGAACACAGTCGCAGTGAGATGGTGAAACTAAAAGTCAGCTGGTATTAGGTGTCGTATCCCTGCAACAGTGGAGGCTGTCAACACCTGACCTGGATCACACACTCTGTGTGCCTTTCAGGATCCTCCCTGGATTACTTCTTTATTTGAGGACAGAGGAGGACAACGTGTCCTCTCTGCTAGTGTGTTTATGCCGCAGCTGGCTGCAGATGTGTCTGTGCAGAGGACGTTTGCACCCAAGGAGGGCTGTTGTAAGAGTGCTTTTCAGGACTGCTGTGGAGGTCGCATCCTCTTGAACCCTGAAAGCCGTCGCTTTTCCTCACCAGGTCTTCAGAAGCCCCCTTTACATCTCCCTCTCTGGCATGACTTGAACACAATGTCAGATTCTAGTCTGTGGACGGTACTGTCAAACTTTAACATGCCACATTTCTTCAGTGGAGCCCGCCTGCGCCGGTCCAAAAGGTAAACATTTGAAGTAATTACGTATTTTCTTTTCTGCAGTATGGTATGTTAGTGTCAAGACAAGTTGCAGTCTGATACAGAGGTTAGTGTCCCGAGTAAAAAGCTCATTTTCATGTATAGTTTCTGGACCTGATTAGCAGGAGAGATGTTTTTCTCTTATGGTAGGTCAGCTGAGCTGTTCTACGAGGTCAGCGTGAATAAGAAGCCGGGTGTTCCCTTCTTGCCTATTGTGTATTATTTGCTTTGTGAGTCAGATTGTAATTGAATGTTTGTTGCTGAGGCAGTCTCATGTTCCTTCCACAGGATGTGTACTTTCCTACGTGCCAGCCCCGTTGATTAACCGTTGGAAAGTGGCAAAGCTGATTTTTGTTGTTGTTGTTGTTGGCTGTCTTACAGTTTCTGATCACCACCAAGAGAATTTACTTTGTCTTGACAAAGTGTGTGTTTTGTTTGATTTTAACATCGCAGAACGAAAGACATGTCACTGGTAAATGTGATTCAGCGTGTCCACAGTACACTGGTTTATAGCTAAGCCACTTGATCCCAGGTTTTTATATATGGTTTGTTGAATCCCATACAACTGATATTTATTTTTAATCCCTGTCCTGACCCATTTTATAGTGCAGAAAAGCTTAGCATGAAATACTGGCTGTTTTTGACATCATGCATTAGTGCATAAATATTTCCAGTGCTACTTTTCCCCTCATGTCGTCCCAGTAAAGTCCTTTTTCACATTCTTGCTTTTAGTTATGATCTGAATATTTTGATGAAAACTCTGACACAACTGTAAACAAGACACTGTAAATTCAGTTATTAGTTAATTATGTAATGCAATGTATGTGAAAAAAAATAAAGAGAAGGCATTTGTGAAAGCTGAATTACTGGAAGAGAGGAAAAAAGTGATACTGTACATCTTCAGATGTAGAAAATGACAGTGTCTTCAGTGGCTGTGTTGCTTTTACCCAAACAGCAAATTTTTAAATTCTATTAATAGAACAGTGTGTGTCAAATGTCTGACTTTGAATTTGGGTTTGTCAGCCGGGAGCAGCAATTTATTTGGCACTGCGCTTTGTCAGCTCAACTGACAGCTGTGACAAGGGAGCAAAACTCACAGAAGTAAAAAAGATTAATCATGCCTTTTTATTTTTAATTTATTTATTTTGTTGACATGGGTCAGGATCAGACTTTTCACATTTATCAGGATTCAGAGTGTTCAAAGCATCGAAGGCTTTTATCTATTTTTGCCTCTTCCTGTACCCAAAATAAGAAGCAAGCAGACAATCTAAGAAATATTTTTTGACAGTTTCAGATTACTTTATAATAATAAAAGACTTACAGTAATGTAGGTCAGTGTAGAATCGGAAATAAATGGAAAGTTTAAGGTGAAAGTAAAATGAGCACGGTTGTATGTGAGCTGTCTGTGATAAACACCTGTATAGTGTAACGTTAGTCTGTAGCTACGCATGTGTCATACAACAATGGTTTGATGAGGTTGAGGGTTTTGCATACATAACCGAGACTGGTAAACCTCATATGGATCCCTTCCAGGACTCTTGCTCATCTGCAGTATACAGCATACAACACTGGCCTACTTTCTCCCTATCATCCTCGCCCAGAGCTTCTTTATCCCTCCTTTATAGCTTCGCTATACCGACACGTTGTTTTTCTTCTTCCTCCCTCACTCGGCCTTTCAGTTTAGCATCAGACGCGATAAAGATGGCCCGCGAGCCGTCACAACCTGTGCCAGTTGTTTTGGAAAGTAATCCAGAAGCGGTCATTTCAGTGTCTCCATGAGTGGCACTCAACTCTCTCTAATAGGCATTATAATGTTACAAACGCTGGGATGGCCAGCGAGAGGCCTGATTGGGCAGCAGTGTGGCATTCTCTTGGCTTAATCCACAGTGAGAGTGTATAAATAGATCTCGTACCAGATATTATTCACTCCCTTCATGGTAAATGATTCATGGCATGTGTCCACACACTCTTGATTGCACCAGGTTAGCCCTAGAAATCACTTGGGTAAACAAGGATGAATGGGATTTCAGTCAAAATAGGGTTTCCTCCTCTGATTTAAGGAGATCAATTTGGATTTTGGCGTTACAATGCGGAAGCAACAGGATGGTGGAGAACTACAAGCAGCTTGTGATACTTTTGTCTGTCATTGGGCCTCATACAAGAACGTTTTGCATTATTATGCTAAATCTATGACTTTTGTCTGAGGTTTGATCGTATGTGTAAGTGTTTCAAGTTGGGATTCACCAGAGTCTCTTCACCTGTACAAACTTGTTATAAATCTCTAATTTCAGCCTGATGAACGCCACCTGTTCATGTGTGTTTGTGAGATTTCATCACTCGCATAATCAATTGTGAGCAGGTTTCATTTAAAAAAGAAAAAAGACTTTGGCACAGCAGAGCTTCAGGTTCATCAGTGTCAGTGGTATTAGAGAACCTGAAACAACGGGATATATTACTGTTATTATTAATAGCTCAGCTGTCAACAACACGTTATCCGAGCAGAGGCAGAGAAATAAAGAGCGAGAGAGGTTAGCGTGAAATTAGATGCTAAATCAACGTCTTGTATGTCTGTTAAGAGAGGTGGTTATGGGGGGTGTGATGGTCAGATGAGAGAATATTCTAGCCTACAGTATGTGATGTTGTGACACTGTTGGAAAACGGAGGATGATACTGGGCAGTGAACTTGCGGCAGCTGAAATCTGAGTGAGAGAATTTTCCAAGTAACAACTAAAAGTTGCTGTGCCAAAACATGCTACTAAAAATAATAAATGAAATTTTAAAAAAATAAAAAAAACCTCTAGGTAAAATGGCATGCCATAATAATAATATGGTGAACACAATATTTATTTTGCATTAAGTTCATCTTTGTTATATATTTTATTTCTGGTTTGTATTTAAACTCATTTCTCAAATTCATTATGATAACGGGTGTTTTTTTTGTCCTTGAAGAGACAGACAGAGTATCTCTTCACTACACATACAATAGGTCTGGACCCCTCGTGAAGTTTGTTACTACTCAGCAGGAGTTTGGCTGCTTCCTCTGTTCTGGAGTCATTGTTAAATCGATGCATGAAATTTGTGGTCAATGCTGCACAGGAAATCATGTAAAGGCCCCTGGTGTATCACTGGTAGGGTAAATCTAACTCTGTTACTGCTATTCTTGTAGTAACATTAACTTTGTGAGCATGAGCATGAAGGCTGTACAGGAGGCACGTGGATTATTTTGGAAAGCAAACACCTACAGGCCTTGACCTTACTGGCACTAAAGCCTGTAAATGCAACACCTTTTGGGAACAAGAACAAGGTAGCACCTGGGTGGTGCAGCAAAACTCTCGCAAACCATCAGCACTTTGAACATCGTAATTGTTTTCGAGCCTTTTGTAAATCGCGGCTTCAGTGTATTCTAAGTCTTTTGGAGTGTCGGGAGCTTTTTGCACATCATTATCAGCTCTTGCCTAGCTTTTCACTATTGCTGATGTGACATTGACGCCTCTGCAGTGGCACCTGCACATGCTGCTCTTCAGCGATGTAACAGAGAGATGATGGCCGCATGCTCACACATTTCTGCATCACTGCAAAAGCCCATGTGCATTTGATCGTTCTGTGCAGTCAATGCTCACGACACAGACAGACGAGCTGCACCTCTGAGTGACACTCTCTCTCTTTGTCGTTCTCTCGCTCCTTATTAAATGGTTCCTCTGTATCTCTACCACTGTAGTAAAGCACTCTGTCCTGTAGCCATGCAGCACTGTGTTTTTGCTCTTCATGAAAGATCTTTTTAGCTCTAAGCTCCTTTCATCTTTATTTGGATCCCCATAAGCTGCCGCAGAGTGGTCACTAGTCTTCCTGAGTTTAAAATCACACAGTATCAATTAAAACAAGAAGAACATAAAATAACTAAAATGGCAAAAAGCTTAATTGTCACGAATAAATAACCACAAAAAGAAAATAAAAACATTTGAAAAAAGGTTACAAAACAGCAAAAACGTGAGATTGATACTTTTTTTTATTTTAGTGACTTTTTGAAATAAAATCTTAAATAAAAGTGATTCAAATGTATTTTTTTTGCTGCCGAAAAAACTGCAATGGAAAAATACTCGCTGTGTTCTGCCCGAGAGGCGACTCTTTATTCAAGCAAGAGGCTAAAGGCAAAGCAAGTTTATTATATTTCATACACAAAGGCAATTCAAAGTGCTTTATATAAAGCAAAAAAAGGTGTAAAACATATTAAACAAACAAAAATAAGAAACTATAGATTTAAAAGATATGACAAGTGCAAAAGTATAAAAGTGTAATAACTTTACATGACCCTGGAAAACAGAAAAGTACGCTTGGCAATAATTCGGTCTGGTACTATACTCATGACATCAAAAGCTGCAGTGACATCCAGGAGCACATCAGAGTTTCTGTGGTGTTTGTGTTCTGCACCGGATTGAAAGAATTATTGAATAACATATTTAAAAATGCAGCTGGAAATGGTTCAGTTCTCTGAGGAGGTTATGTAACAGCATGTCATTGAGTCCCTGACCTTGAAGTGAATTCATGTTCTCCGGGCATTATGTGTTCCCACTGACAGCCTCTCATTTGAAAGTATAAACCCGAGACTAATCAGGACATTAAACACTGAAGCTGCTTCTTACGTTGAAGTAGTTCTTTTTTTTTTTTTCTCTCTCTCTCTCTCTCAAGGTTAAAAACTGGGCCACATTTATTAGTCACATGTTGTTGACGACAGCGGGTCCTCGTGAGTCACTGTCCTGTATTAACATGACCAAACATAAAAGCATTATGAAAGCTGTCTTTGGTGACTAAACCAAAATGTTCCGTCTCTTGTTTTTATGGCTCAGTGTGCTTCAATATTTACTGCTGACATTCCCTCAAGTACATTATCTTGAGGGCACATCTTTGGCAATATAATAGAGTATTTGGACCGAGTGTTTCCGTAAATGTGATGTTCAAGATTGACATTACAGCCACAGTAATGATTCCTTAGGACGGGATTGATTTGTTAAAGGTACTCAAGGCAGTTGTTTACATTAAGCCAATATTTTATAGTTAAGATTATCTCTTTATTTTTTCAAATAATTAAAATTATAGGGGCATGTGAGTTGAATTTGTGCCTTGCTGCTGTATCTGATGTCCTGCCTGATATGTGACTGTGTGGTTTTGCAGCTGCAGAACGAGTAACAGAAAAAGCCTGATAGGAAGCGGTCAGTCTTCAGGTTTACCACGACCTCACTCCCCCCTCTCGTCTCTTACAGGTAAGTGAGTGTACAGCACATGTATATGTATATGTTTATTAATGTGTATGCGCTGTTTTCCCCGCCCCCAGTCTTAGAAACATACCCATTGGTGCACAGAAGAGGAGCTATTAATTCACAATGTTCTCTAACAGGAATGCGGTCCATTGTGTAATGCAAGATAAAGTAGTTTGGAAAACAACACAGGAAAATGCAAGAGTTGTTGTATACCCCTCATCTGTTTAGCTCTAAACTAAATGGCAGCACCATTAAATTATATCAAACAAAAGTACAGTTAATGAACACACTGAATAGTGTTGACTGACCCTTACAACATAAGGTGCAGAGGCCTGTCTGGCACAGAAAGCAACGAGAGAAAGTAAAGCAATAAAAAGTCGTCATAAAATGTGTATTATGCTTTCGTTTGGGATCTTTGTCAGGTCAGCTCGGTAGTGTTTGGGTGGGAATTGAACTGTACAGCGGCGAGCTGAGGGGCAGTGATTGTTCTGGTTGAGGAAGTGGTGGCCTGCAGAGAGGAAATGCACAGGAGCCGAGGGAGGGGGGGCCTCATTTACCACAGGGCGTTTTATTTCCTGGCATTGGTCAGCAAAAGCAGAGCCGCAGCTCTCCCAGAGTTTGATCTGCATTGCAACCTAACGAAGGAGCCCAGTCTTTAAAGATGGACAATGTTCTTGCTAATGAATAATGAATCTTCTTGCAAAATGACCTGACACTGTGGCTCAGTCGAAATATTGGTACCAAAGGTAAGAAAAACATCCTTTCACCTCCATTTACCGCAGTCATATAACTGAGGACGTATACACTGACGATGTAGAACAATAAACCAGGTTTATATGTTACAGATCTGATGTCTTCGCTCTGTGGGTGCATTATAGAAGACCAAACATTTGTCAACATTATCTTGAGCCCGTTGTTCCTCTCGGTTAATATCCTTAACAGTCTGCAGATAATCCGTCTCTTCAGGTGCAGTCTAACTCCCAGAGGAAGAGGTTATCGTCTTTAATTGGCAGTGATTAAGATGACAAAGCAATTAAACAGGTGACATCCATCACTAACAAGATTCAGTGGCTCAGCCATTGTTCCCCAGTATAGAAAAGGCCCGTCTTTGTCATCACAGGAGGTGGTGGCATCAAAGCTTCTGGTTAATTAACAGTTTGGTCCCTCCTTTGGCGAGGGATGTAATTACGTCTGATTAATTCTGGACCATAGGTTTGTTTTTACATTACTGGTGTGGAAACACAACGGCTAATTGGTGCCTTTCAGAGAGTCCCTACAGGATAATGTGTTCAGTGTCCCCGAAGCTTCTATAACCAGAAAGGTAACGCAGTATGTAGACGTAATCTGGTGTAGTTAAAGAGAGGGCATCCTGCAAGGTTATTGGAGGACATAGTGTGATCCCCTTCAAACCATAAAGTGCTGAAAAACTATATATCTTATTAATGATTGTCTATTTTCAGTTCTTGTTTGATCGTATGTACACATGTCCATTTAAAGGTTTTAAATTGATTGTCTCTTTCCTGCATCTCCAGTCTTTAATACTCTGTTTACTCTGTCACGTCCTTAGTTTTCCTCATGATGATTATTTAATGCTGTGGCCTCTACTTACCCACTGTCTGGGTAAACATCATGAAAACTAGTCACCACAAATTCTGTTGTTATTACTACAAGAACTTTTCTTTATTTCCTGCCATAAGTTCTGTTTTTATATCCTGTTCTTACCTGCATGTATAATTCTGTGTGTGTGTGCGTGTGTGATGTTATATTTGAACCTGTAAAGTGTGCAGAGACTCTGTGGGTGATGTGCACTTTAAGCTCTTAATCAACTGAAGTTGAGCTGAACTGCGTTTTTTAGCATAAGTCACAAAAAAACCTGCCTTTTTTTTTTTCTTCTAGCACTTGAGTTTTTACAGCAACATCAATGCACTTTTGATGAGTTATGGGCCTGTCAGGCTTTTCTAGGTTTACAACTATCACATTTACAAGGCAAATCACCGTCTCTCTGGAAGTTTAACCATTTATTGATCAGTGCGAAGAGAGTATTAAAGTCAGGCATCACATGTTTGACATTCAGACTCATCTTGGCTTGCTGTGTGAGACATTTTAAAAACTAATTGGTCAAAGCATACTGTTATTACTATTACTGGCAAGTGGGAGGTTGGATAAGAGATAGGAGGATAGAGATGACATTTGACTTGTTTTTAACCAGTGCTCTGTAGTTTGGATCACTGCGAGACATCAAATAATGTTCAGTATACTGATGGTTAGTTTTGCAGCCTTGAGAGACAGTTTGAGATGCATTAATCCTCTGCAGCTGGGTGCTTTCAAAGTGTCCAGGTGGGGCACACAGATCTATACAAACTCTAAAATATCTGTGCTAATACTGTAAAGTTTAGTGTCTTGCTGTTAGTTTTATGGCTACAAAATATTCTTGGTTGGACAAACAAGCCTGACGTCAACTTGGGCTTTAGGAAAATCTGAAGGTCATTTTTCACTTTTATAGAGCAAACGATGAATCAAGACAACAATCTGCAGATCAATAAAGCACTTATAATTATTGCACTCGAGCAAGGGTTGGCTGTAGCTCCATCATCACCTAATTCCCACTGACTTTAATACAGTTTTTATCTTTTTAAGGAAGATTTCAAGGAAGTGAAAATGACCAGACATTATTTACCTGTATGTTTTGTTTATGTTGTAACATGAATTATAAATGTACTCCGATGTCAACTCTGATCCGTGATAATACAGCCATCAGTGCTTTATTGCAGTTTGTCAGTCTTTGCTCTGGCTGCAAATTGAAATTGGAATCCAGTCCTATTGAATTTCCTTTGCTTGCAGGGTTGTTTGTTTTTCCTTTGTTAAATTTGTTTCACCTCCGTTTTTCTTTGTGTTTTTGCTTGCAGGAACAAGCCCACAAGACAGTCCTAGAAATTTCTCTCCCAGTGCCTCTGCTCATTTCTCCTTTGCACGAAGGTATAAACAGCCACGGATATTTACTTGATTTGCAGTTGAAAATATCAGCCAGTAAATACCAAAGGGAGACTTGTCAGATACAGAGACATTAATCATTTCTCTGCATACACAAGTCTAAATAATCATCTTTTTAAAGTCTATTTATGCTTTCTAAAAACATAAATTATGTATTTATTTTATTCTCAACATGATATCATGTAATTGTGTATTTTTGTTATAATCCACAGTCATTGCCACAGAGCAGACAGGTAACGTCATGTTAGGCTTCATCTGCCCTTGAATTCTCATGCCCCTACATTTGTCCCAAGTACATTTAATAGTTCATACCCCCCCCCCCACACACACACACACACACACTTCATTCACTCGTCTCATCCTAACTCTGAAGTTTTATTTTCCATCATTGTGTCATCTAGTTTCACGTCTACGTTCAGTTGCTTTAATGTTTCTCAAATTTCTGCTTTCCTGTCAAGTGTAACTGAATAAGGATCATTTTGAAAAGATACCAGATAAAGGTCTCCATTCATCTGTGACCGTGTGATCATTACGATTGCAGGAGTTGGAATGTACATGTTTTAAATACAAACATGGAAATTAAGCACATTTTGTGTTTTGTGAATTCCTACCACTGACTGTAGAGAACTGCACTGTGTCTCAATTCAGATACTTCTGTTAGTCTTAGTCTGTTAGCTGCTTCTACTTCTTCTGTGACTTCTTTTACTACTTCTACTTCTTCTTTTAAATGATGAACTGCAGCCGAGCAGGGCATTATTGTCAACATTTGACCGCCTGCCAAAATATCTGCCAGCTTGTTTGCTCACTTCAATTCAATTTGACTAAAAATGAATAAACATGAACACGCTTTAACTCTTAGTCCGGTGTTCACTGTAACAATCGAAACTGTGGCCCCCATTTTCATAGCTTGGTGGTCCCTCCCCTTCCGCCATGTAGCCATTGATACCATCCACAGTGCACTTTGCATTTTGTCGTACCTGTCAGTGTGAACGCAGTTACGACTCAGAATAGCATAAAGTGTCAGAACGGAAGAATGCGAATTGAGATACGGCTCTTTTTAATCCATTGTTCATTTATGGATTCGGTGTCAGACTTTGTGTGACGACTGTTTCTTTTTGCTGTTGTGTGACAGGACTGATGGTCGCCGCTGGTCGTTGGCCTCCCTTCCCTCCTCTGGATATGGAACCAACACGCCCAGCTCCACCGTCTCTGTAAGCATTGTGCGCTCAACCTGATCCACTTCAGCCAGACATCATGAAATATATCAACACAACAGAGAAGTTCAAAGTAGACGTTGAACAAATAAGGAAAATATCAAAGTACACAATCCTGTATTTGTGGTCCATATAGTATAAAACAAGATGTGATTGTACCAAAAGTTATAAGGAGTTTACATTAATAGAGTAAGATAAAGTGTTGTTGATGTAAACCAGTCAGAGAAAAATCTACATATAAACTTGCATAGTTTTCTGTACAGAATTTAGCTCACAGATTAGTTATATATTCCTGATGTGACTTCTGTAATATTCAGAGATAATCAACAGCATTTAAAAGATTGACGGGAGAGACTGTCTGAATCCTGGAGGTCTCGATTCAGAGCCTTTAAGTTGATGAGCTTAAAAGAGTCTGACAGCTCTGTTCACCAGCTGTTTGTCATGTACTGATCATCTACGAGCTACCTTCCAGCTATCTGTCTGGAATTGACATGTCGAAGAAAAAGTGGAAAAGTGCCACTCTCTTCCCACTCCTTTTTTTTTTTTAATCAAACGTCAAAAATGAGACAAAGAGGGAGCATATTAACCAGGAAACAGCCAAGATTTACTCACTTATCCGATCTGAATAAATTTACCGGAGACGGATGACAACTATAACTGCCGAAATCAACAAACTTTAACTCACTGCAGGTTGGTCAGACATGGTTGTTATAAAAATCACAGTTGCAATTTAAATAAACTCAAATTCATTTTTAAAAAACACGATGGAAAGTCACATAAAAGCAGTGAAGTGAAAGTAAAGTAAAAATTACTTTAACGTGGGGTTCAATATATTATATATATTTACTCGTGTCTGGCTCGCTGTAGTAGCTGCAGTTCTTTGTGAACACACATTCCCCCATGTCTCTCACTCTCTTATTGTGTCTAGTTCCTCCGTCTCCATCTCTCCATCTCTTTCACCCTGACAGAACATAATTGTATTCAAATATATCTGCAAGATCATTTATAGGAAGCAGACAGAGCCGCAGAGCATTTACATACAATACGTAGACACACTAGCATTCACAGGAATTACAAAATGTCTGAGGAAATGTGTCGTATTGATGTTTTTTGTTTTGTGTAGTAGATGGTCATCTAGTTTACATTTCCTGCTGTTCATATGATCTATCGAAGGAAACATGTCCTTGTTTCTCTGTTAAACATCACTCATGAGTCAAGTCATGTTAGAAACAGTAATTGGTTTGTGGTCAGGGTCATGCTCATAATTTTTGCTGATCTTGCTCATGAGTTTTTCAGTTCAGTTGAACAGTTTGATTTGATTAATAAAGTAAAATAAATAAAATTAAATGCAGTGCAATCCGCCTACCAGCACCTCTACAGCTTACTAATTAACACGTTTTATATATATATTATATTTTATTTTTTTTACATTTGAACAGAGCTAGGCTAGCTGTTTTCATCTGCTTCCAGTCTTTATGCTAAGCTAAGCTAGCCATCTCCAGCTGGTAGCTTTATGAGAGGTGTAAAGATCTTCTCATCAGACTCTAAAACAAAACATACAGTACTTTCCAAAGTGTCAAACTATTCCTTAAAATTTATACTTTTTCTTTAAATCCATACAAACAAATTGCCGCCTTTTTTTCTTTTCATGTTGAATATATATGTGTTTCATTTCCAGTCATCCTGTTCATCACAGGAGAAGCTGCACCAGCTGCCCTTCCAGCCTACGCCTGATGAACTGCACTTCCTCTCCAAGCACTTCTGCACTGAGAGTATCTCCGGGGATGAATGCCGCAGAGCGGCGGCCATGCGACCCCGCTCACGCAGTCTCAGGTATGAACATTATCTTCTCGTTGTAGTGCGATACCGTGAGTCCGACTCAGGCACTGATTTCTAGTCCGATCTGTTTTTCAGCCCTGGAAGATCTCCATCATGTTACGACCATGAGATTATTATGATGAATCACGTCTACAAGGAGCGGTTTCCCAAGGTAAGGGCCCACAATAAGTTGCTGCAGCCGTGTCTGGTCATTAATTATCTTATGCATTACCAAACTGACACCTCCCCTTCTGACTGCAGGCCACAGCTCAGATGGAGGAACGGATTCAGGAGATCATCCGCAGCAACTCTCCAGAGAGCGTCCTCCCTTTGGCAGATGGTGTGCTTGGCTTTGCTCACCACCAGATAATTGAACTGGCCCGTGACTGTCTGGAGAAGAGCCGGCTAGGACTCATCACCTCCAGCTACTTCTGCGAGCTCACTGACAAGCTGGAGAGGCTTGTTCAGGAGGTGAGCGCCTCTTCAGAAATCCTCGAGATGTTTTAAAAGTCTCAGTTGTTCTTGTGTTGATGTTGTGGAAACCGTTTTAGATCTTTACAGAAGGAGGATCTGGCCCCAGTTTGTGCTTCATGTGTAGCTGAGCCTCTGATTTTCTGAAAAATAATTAAGTCTTTTAAACACTCACCGCTGTTCTGAAGGCATTTTCCAAATTCTTTTCTAACCAGCTGGATGAAATAATACTTTGTATATAATGTATATAAAATCGATATCTACCAATGAAACAGATTTTTCAGTTTGGTTCACCTTGTGTGAATTCAGCAAGCTTGTGTCATTTCTGGCTACAATCTTTACTTGGATTAGGACAAAAGTTGGGAATCTAGTTAAAAAAGGTTTAAATTGTGCAACAGACTAAATGTTTTTTCATCCAGATGGTTAAAAGAGTCGTTAACAGTCCTGGAAATGCCTTGAGAACAGCTAAGTGTTTTTAAATGACCTTCTGGGTTTTTTACAGATCATTTATTTGTGGGAAAGTCAATGTTTAGTGCTGTGACTCGAGCGAGAGAGGCATAAGTCATGCTACATTTTTATCACACCTGACTTTGATCGCTCCACGAACACACGTGACAAACTGAGGTCTTGTATCTTTTCTGGTTGGCTGCCGTGTAGTCCACAGAGAGGTCGGAGAGCGAGGAGGTGAACTTCATCAGAGAGCTGGTGAAGAAGATCCTCATAATCATTGCCCGACCTGCGCGACTGCTGGAATGTCTGGTATGTTAACTATCACTAAGAAACCTCTAAAATACACCGCATGTATACCCCTGTGATTATTAATGTGTCTGCTGTGTCTACAGGAGTTTGACCCGGAGGAATTTTACCACCTTCTGGAGGCCGCAGAAGGACACGCTAAAGAGGGCCAGGGCATCAAAACGGACATCCCTCGTTACATCATCAGTCAGCTGGGACTCACAAGAGATCCTCTGGAAGGTACAGGAAGGACTCAGCTCATGGTCATCAGTCAGTGCCAAGCGCTGAAACACTAACAAAAAGCCCATAGCTAGCCAAAAACATTAGATTTCAGCCTGTCAAAGGAGTATTTTAACACCTTATATCTACAAGAGAGGACAAACTCCCTTCTCCCCTCTCAAGCTAAGCTACTGTAGTTAGCTAAGTCACCTGCAAACATAATACCGCATAGCTTTCTGATTTAGCCACATTCCACCACACACGTTGCATGCTGTCATAATGTAGTAGCTTAAATTAACAGCAATAACTGAAGCTGACATTTGGATATTTGACTGTGCGGTGACCAAGTGCTTGCTGCACACGTCTTCCTGCTGATGTCTGGATCCACTTTTGTCTTCTTAAAAGTTCAGTGTTTAAGTTCAGCAGCTTATAAAAACTGTTAAAACTCTGGGTTCTTTACCCTGTTGGTGGTGCATCCCACCACACAGCAGCTTTTAGGCACGTTTGTGTTGTTTGCTAGGAGACCGAAGTCATTGGAGAGCGATGAATTGTTTAGCCCTCCAGTGTGGGCTGGGCTTTAATGCGCTCTGTCTCTATATAAACAACTCTGGTCAGAACTGCCAGCACTCTCTCTAACTAATGCGACAACACAATGAAATTAATTATTAAATAAGGCGGAAAGTTCCACTATTAATGTAGTTTCACTGGGGCAGAAAATCATGGTTTCTAGTTTCTACTAGAAAATAATTTTATATTATATGTATGTATTTATTTATAGGAGTATCTTATCTAATATAGTTCTGAGTATTACGTTTCCTGCTTTTTCAATGTTTTGTCTGTGATGCGGTAAATATGACCAAATTGATTGAGCTGTTGTGGCGAGGCTGTAAAGGGATAATAGAGTAGAGCTGTGGGGGGGGACTAAAAGACAAAGATACTCTTGACTAATGTCCTGTACTGAACAGACTGTCTTTCTAATGACCCTCTGTCTCTCCAGATTCAGTAACAAACAACATTCATTATGACTAATTAGAAAGGAATGGCCTCCCCACAGACCTTATACAGATCCACACAGGCCGGCTCATCAGCCAACCTCTCCGTTCATTTCCCCCGAGTGTCTCTGGCGTTTCGTTTGCCCAGCGCCTCGTGTGCCTGAGGCAAACCTACGAGGACAGACAGATGTTAAATAGCAGTGGAAATGTGTTTACAGGCGCTCTGGGGAGAAGACAAACACCCCCATGTGAAATCACACACATGGACATTCACACTCACAGGAAAGAAAAAAAACGTAAAATATGCAAGGTGGTTTATAATGTGCACTTGTTCTGGAGTAGTGATTTTCAAAATGGGTGTTGGGTGACATGTGTTTGTTTTGCCACGTCTTGATTTCCGCCCCATTTATTCTCAATTCAGCTAATCTTGGAGTCAGCACCTCGAACCTAACAGCTGAACAAAGGCTAAAGTGCTGTTTTCTGTTTTGTTCTGTTTAAAAGTTCTGATTTCTCAGCATTTAGGTTACCTTTGTTTAAAAAAAACACGTTGACCTTCTTCACATGAAGTTATAGATTTATAACACACTAACTACATGTTTTTAAATGTATTTCTTTACCTTTTTTCTGTTTTCTCTGTAGAAATTGCCCAGCTGACCAGCTGTGACAGCGGGATTGCAGAAACCCCGGAAACAGACGACTCTGTAAGCACTCAGAAACAAATTATTTTATTGATCTTCTCCATCTTTATCGCAGCAAAGTACAGATTTTATCGTTTTGTTTTGTTTTATTATTTGTCTCTCTCCTTGCCCTCAGTCTCAGAGCCTCAGCACATCCTTACGGTTGCGGCATAAACCTTGTGAATTGGACTTTGAGATGACAAAACTCATCAGCAACGGTGCCTATGGGTGAGGACATCTTATTCCATATAAGATCTAATCTCTGGTGATAGATGCAGCACCGGCAAGGAAGAACTGACTTTTTCTTTTCCCGTTTTCAGTTATCTCTCGTGTATATTGCCTTTCACCCTCTGTTTCCACTAGAAGTTTATAACAATAAAACAGATCTGATGGTGAAATGCCCAGATGTCATCTGACAGAGAAAACTGTAACTAAAAGAGGATAAGTACTTGGTTAGGGTTTTACTGGCTGCTAGCAGGAAAGCAATTACTTGAAAATGTTATGCAAAGGACCCCCCACCCCCTCTAGCACAAAGACTGGCTGGATACACAAAATGCGAAAATAGGATAGGCAAAAAGATATAAGATTGTGACTGTAAGCAAACCCCAACAGTGATGTTATTTTATTTATTTCTCTCCCCTTTTTCTTTTTCTTAAGAAAATGCAATTCCGTTCCTTCCCCCGCTGACTGGCAAACTGTTTATTCCACAGAGCTGTTTATCTGGTGCGGCACAAGGAGACGAAGCAGCGGTTTGCCATGAAAAAGATCAACAAGCAGAACCTGATTTTGAGGAATCAGATACAACAGGCCTTTGTGGAGAGAGACATCCTCACCTTTGCTGAGAACCCATTTGTGGTGTCCATGTACTGCTCCTTTGAGACCCGACGGCACCTGTGCATGGTCATGGAATATGTCGAAGGTCAGCAGCTAGGTTTTCTTTCTTTGTTTAAGTGCATAGTGCTGAACAATGTCTCCTGTGTGTTCTCTCAAGCACACCTGTAAGTGTCACTCCATTGATCTTCACAGGTGGAGACTGTGCCACCCTTTTGAAGAACATGGGTCCCCTGCCTGTGGATATGGCCAGGATGTACTTTGCAGAGACGGTACTGGCTCTGGAGTATCTCCACAACTACGGCATCGTCCACAGGGACCTCAAACCAGACAAGTGAGACTTCACACAGCAGCTATAATCAATGTTTCTATATTAACAGTGGTAGCTCATAGTGATGAATTATCAGCCGACTCTGCAGTTCCCTGCAGCTATAAGGAGCATTGTTTTGGTTTTCCTGTGTGCAAAATTCAGTTGTTTTTTTTGTAACATCTTTAGGCACAGCAGACAAATGTTTTCAGACTGTACTCAGCAGAAAGTTAGCGACCAACATAATGAAGCATTTAGCCGCTAGATATTTCCCTCAGAAGTTAGTGGATGTTAATGCATCAGTAACAATTATATCTAAGATTCTAAAAGGAGCCATTGTGCATTTAGTTATTTTACGTTTAGTACTTGTAAGTAAATTTACCTTAATATGTATTTACTTTTACTTAAGTTAAACGTTTAAATGTTTAATGGAGTACTTTTTACATTGTGGTGTTGCGACCGTTACTGAAGTAAAATATCTAGTACTACTACATTATTTTATAATGTCAGTTAATCATTAGTTTTATTTTTAGTTAGTTCAGTCAATTATACACACTGACATCAAATTGACCATATAGTTATGGAAGTGGTCAAATCAAACTTTATCATCATATAATAAAAAACAAATTAAACATAATCATCTCTAAACCAAGAAAACATGTTTATTAAGATTGTTGTTGCATTAGACTTTCAAAAAATACTAGTAATGACGTTAAAAATACACGTAACCTGTGCAGTCTTTCACAATGATCACTATTTTCCATTATTTTGTCCTTCCTCTTCCGCTTCCACTTCCTCACAGTTTGCTGGTAACATCAATGGGACACATTAAGCTGACAGATTTTGGGTTGTCCAAAGTCGGGCTGATGAACATGACCACTAACCTGTACGAGGGACATATAGAGAAAGATGCCAGGGAGTTCTCTGATAAGCAGGTGAGTCTGATTAAACTATACCGATGGACATTTTGACAATTTGTCCACAGAGCACATCGTGTTTAGAATCTGTGTTTGTCTGTACAGGTATGTGGGACCCCGGAGTATATTGCACCCGAGGTGATCCTGAGACAAGGCTATGGGAAGCCGGTGGACTGGTGGGCTATGGGCATCATTCTCTACGAGTTCCTCGTGGGCTGTGTGCCTTTTTTTGGAGACACACCAGAGCAGCTGTTCGGACAGGTCATCAGTGGTCAGTGTTACCTCCCTCTCTTCTCAGATGATGATAAAAACATAAAGGTCCTGTGACATCCTTTTCTGCTCAAACATTACTGATAAATGTGCGACGCTCTCAGTCTGATGCTATCAGCTAGCTTTGGATGCTAACAGATTAAGCTTTTTATTTCCCATGATTTAATTAGCGTGACATTTTAATAATGAATCACTTGTTTTTGCCTTATTTTTAACCTTCTCTGATGTTTGTTTTTAAAGATGCAAAATCAGCTCTACTTTTTCTCAAATATAAAATATTTCCAGACATATTTTTCCTATTGCCAGAGGTGATTTAAGCAAAGTGTCCGAGCATCTGGTGTGTAGATTCTGTTGAGCACATCAGGGGAAATTCCCAAACCACATTCAAGATTTGAATTAAACATTTAAATAGTGACCGCATGGAATTAGTCGGTGTGCATAATTCTCCGTTTATTAAGGACTGAGATTTCCCTGTGGGCCGGTAACAAAACAGATGGCAGTAAGTGGATTCAGCCTGACTTCAGACCACAGGTGAAGTTTTAATATTATGACAGTGTTACATTGTTCTCTTGTAGTCTCGTGGTGACAGCAGCACCGAGAAAATCTTAATCTTGAAAACAAGTGCTTTTATCTTGTTAGCGGTGTGGCTCGGATGAATTGCGTTATTTTGAGTTGTTGGATAACAGCCTCTATCTGTGGCATGGAAATGAATGGCATGCCATGACTGATTTGGTATGCTCTCAATCAAACTGTACCGAGCCTCTGAGAGTGACTGTTAATTAAAGGGGCCTGAACAAACTGAATGCATGCCACCGTGGCCTCAGGCAGCACATACATATTCATAGTGCCCCTCCCAAATCTGATTAAAATGGGGCCAAACTGTGCACAGAGCAGACAATCAGCATGGCACAGACAGGCTTTGCTCCTCTTTTCATTGCTTATCCATGAGGCTTTTCACTAAACGCAAGAGCACATGTAAATTGTCTCATTCAACATTGTGCTTACACCTTAAAACTAACCTTGTCTTGTCTGACTTTGCTGGTGAAGCAGTTTTAAAACGAGCACTTCAGAGAAGAGTGTAGCAAATAATCAGCCTAAGTGGGTTAGGTGATAGTAACCCTCAAGACAGGGTTTTAGAGCAGTATATAGAGCTTATTCATCAGAAACAATATCAATACTATCGAGTATTATTTATCAGCCGCTCAGGATCATAAAAAGACAGAAAAAACTTGAAAAAAAGATTAAGCATGAGATGCATTTTTCTTCCAAATCTCTATCTACAGTCACCAAGTCACACAGTGAAACTCTAATCTCACGTCAAATCATCCGACCTGTTTATAGAGCCCGAAACTTTAAACACAGGAGTTTCTTCCTCATCAGTTTCTGTGAAAATGCAGCTTATTAAAATTCAGACTGCTAAATGCAAACAGCTAATTATGCACTTTGAACTGACAGGGATGTGTCCTTGTCAGGGTATTGAGCATTAAGTTTGCAGTTCATGCAGATTAGGCATTAAAGCAGCTTCTCCTCATAAGCTGGCACTTCTTGTGTTACAATGATGTTGCACAGAAAAACATATCTATATCTTATCTGAGCAAAGCTGGATGGTTTCCAACTCCAAAAAACACTAACTAACTAATACACCAGCAGCTGAGCTTCCTGGGCTTCTTGTATGTGGAGTATGTTTGATTCAAACTGATTGCACGCATTGTGTGTTTCCAGACGAGATCAACTGGCCTGACGGAGAGGATGCTCCGCCCCCTGACGCTCAGGAGCTCATCACCTTGCTGCTCAGACAGAACCCTCTGGAAAGGATGGGCGCAGGTACAAACACAGAGAGCAGAGAAAATGTGTCACGACCAGTAACTCTGTTAGGACTCGACCGCCGCAGCAACTCCACCATAAATTCTCATGTGACCGCAAGTGCCATCTCAGCACCGCTCGTTATTCCAAGTCACCCGGGAAGAAATTGAGGTCATCCACCAGCAGAGCAGTTTATCCCGTGGCCTCCTCACCTCTTGCCTTTGATCAATTGCAGTTGTTTCCTTGCCAGTCCATGAATCTAGTTCCATGTGTGATCAGGCACTAAGAGTGTGTAGATCTGTGGACTGTAAAAGTGACCATGACCTGAAACAAAGGCTTTTAACCAGAGGGGGTGCACGTAGCCGGTTCAGGTTCTGCCATTCACAACCGCTCCTGCTATTCCACCAAAGGTCACAGGCAGGAAATTGTCCTGCATAATTTATCATGGTATCAGTTTGGCCTGCAGCCGCTGGGGGAACAGGAAAACACGGCGTGAGCATTTCTTCACCTTCCTGTGTGTAACTGAAGCGTTCATTGTCACTGCCCCGCTGTGTTTTCCTCACAAGCAATTGTCACATTTGTCCTGAAAACATTTATTCAAGCTAGTCATTCATTTGTTTTGTTTTTTATTCCATCTGCAGGTGGAGCTGCTGAAGTGAAGCAGCATCAGTTTTTCCACAACCTGGACTGGAACAGCCTGCTGAGGCAGAAGGCGGAGTTTATTCCTCAGCTGGAGTCTGAAGATGACACCAGCTACTTTGACAGTGAGTTTTGACATCTACTGCCTTTATTATATTTATATAATATTGCATTTCTGTACTTCTTTGGTAATATAGATTCCATATCTGTCATGCCAATAAAGCTTATTTGAATTTGAGTTATTTAACAAAGTAAAAAACTATTTTACTTTACATTCTTTCAGTCGAGGAGGATAGACATCCATTTATCTACTTAGATCATAGAGAAGACACGTTCCAGATAACTTACAATTATAATCATTGAGTGTGAAAGTAGGAGGAGCTGTTTTGGTTCTGGAAGTAACAGTCCCATTTTTATGTGGAGCTCATGAAACGTGGAGCTCCCAGTTGAATCATGAGTACAGAATAAAAAAGAACTTTTTATGCAGTAAAAAGCATCTGAAATCTAAAGCTCTCATCGTTCCCAGCTCGCTCTGAGAGGTACCATCACCTGGAGACGGAGGAAGAGGACACAAACGACGAAGACTTCAATGTGGAGCTGCGGCAGTTCTCCTCGTGTTCTCACAGATTCTCTAAGGTGTGTCCTTTAGTCTTCAGTCTCAGACTAACACATGTGCATCATCATTACTGCCCGACATGTTAGCCATGTAAATGAGTTAATGCCCTCATCTGTCCTGCTTCTTTTCTCATGGAAAAGAAAGCATCAGCAGTCTGTATTTCATATGGAAATGTGTATCCCCCACCGCTCTCCTTTACCCCTACAGTATTAAACATAGATTTCAGCTTTGCATATATTTTCCGCTTGCAAATCAGATCTTTTTTTTTTTTCTTTTGGTAATGTGGAACACAATACACAATACAGTCATGCAAGCTGGGAGTTATTGTTGTGCTGCATTGCAGTGTGCTCCCCTCTCACATCAAAAACAAAGCATTACAGCGTCGCAGAGAGCAGCGGGACGTCTCGGAGGAAGTGTTGAGCTACGAGGAACCTTTTCCTCAGCTGCACCTAGACTTCATGCTCATGAGACGTGATAAAGTCTGCATTAACACCGACAGCACTGCTCTGTTTCTGCTCTCCTCGTAACCGTAAATGTTAAAACCCCCGGCATATAAATGTACGGGCACAAGGATTGCGTACCGTTACTTGCCGTTTTTACAGAAGCTTATTCTGAACCTGACCGTGTGTGTTTTAAAACAGAATTTAGTATTTTTAGCCTGCATGTGCTGAAGAGGACTGTTGTTTTCTGTGTGGTTGTCAGGTTTACAGCAGCCTTGATTTGTCCCGCGGGCACCTGGAGGAGAAAGGCGAGACGGAGGGGAAGAAGAGTGAGAGTCCGCTGACTGTGGACTCTCTCAGCTGGACGCCAGACTTTGCTGAAATGTATGCCCGCCTCCATCCTTGAATCAAGATTATAACTCGAGTTCATTAAACCTCTGCACATTAGATACACTGGGGTTCCCACGGGCATGAAATTAGAAACTGCTTTCCAGGCCGTGGAAATGGTTTCTTGTCTTTTGGACACGTTTTGAATATATTGTTTTGGCTACTGTTTAAAATAAGTCCATAAAAATCCCACAGTACGCAAAATATGTTCCTTATATTACTAATTTAAAATCTAATATAATGTGGTGTGCAGCAGAGATTAAATGTGCAGTTCAGTGGTTCGCATATTGTATTAAGCACAAGGTGAAAAGACTGTTTTACTTACAGACAGAAATAGTGTTGTTATGAGTCCAGGCCACTGCTGGTTACAAAAAGACATTTGCATTGTACTGGAAGAAGTATTCAGGTCCTTTACTTAAGTCAAAGTACCAATATATAAATTGTATTTTAGTGTTATAGCTGGTCAAGGTGGAGTTTTAATTACTTTATATAAAGATAGGTTAGAGATGTAGTCTAGTGGTTCCCAATTTAGGGCTCTGCTGCACAAATCTGTTTTTGGACTTTCTTTGTGAAATAACAGATAATTCGTTATTGGAATTAAACCTCTCTTTGATGGAACTGCTAACAACTCAAAGACATCTGAAATGAATTTGTAACATTGAGATTGTTTGATTCTGTTCATGTCATGAAGAATCTCTTGTCTCCTTCGTCCAGGCCGTCGCTGTCCCACTCAACAGACACCGACAGCGTGAATCAGGGCCCTCGCCCCAGCTTGTTGCCAAAGTTTGCCATCTCGGCCGAGAGTGAAGGAGACGAGACCTCGGGCATCGGCGACCCCAGCAAGGCCACCTCCTCCACCGGAGGGCTCCCACAGGATGAGCCTGACGCCACCACTCCAGGCAGCACCCACAGTGGAGCCACGCTCTCTGGTACGAAGTTACTGTCCATTGTGTACAACTACATAATATATAATACTGGGTGCTTGGTTTTCATTTTAAACCACAGTAATCCAATGTACACCAACAAAATGCTCCACAGCTGGCAGAGGTTTACTGTTACAACCTGGATGATGTTTGGGAGATATTTTGAATGTTCTTGCTTGTTATTAGCTTTTTCTGCAACACCTGAGAACTAGTTTAGATGAATATAGTTTATATCGATACCCTTAAGGTATCTCTTAGTTACATTTTGCCTATTTTTAGTCAAGCTACTTGTTTGATATCCCACTAACCAATTTATAAAGGAAATAGTTTGACAGTTTCGTAAATTGTTCGCTTTCTTATTGATACCACTCTCGTATCTATATGCTAAATATTTAGCTCTAGACCTTAAATATATGATTTATATTTGATTTCTTGTCAATCATCCACCCAGACGCTTCCCTAGCAGCAACATTAACTCCAAATAACGACAAGAAAAGTGTTCAGTATAGTTGTGTGCCTCATGCCACGCTCATCTTTTGTAATACTTAGGAAGTTTCTCAGAACATCTGGACCAGCTGACACCCAGAGGTGAGGGGGAGGGGGTGGAGAGCCCCGACAGTACCAGTCATACCTCTTCAGACCAGGGGGTTCAGATCACCTCTCTGCGGCCTGAGAGCGCTGCAGAGAAGACTGGAGCCGTGGCTAAAGTCCCAAAGTCCGTCTCAACCGGAGCCCTGTCCCTTATGATCCCCGGGGGTGAGTGGAAGAGCACACAGTGACGTGCAGAAAGATGCATACATTGACTCAAGAATATGATTTGAACCGGTTTGGAGAACGTTGAAGTATGTCGGAGAAGTAACGTGCCAAGAATTACAATAAGAGAGCAGCGGACTTTGAACAAGTAATTTGAAAGAGATGAAAGCGCACTATAGATCTGTGTGAAATTGGCCCAGCGTGACACCTGCTGTGAGTTCCATTTTACAGAGTGGCTGCGGGCAAGTAGCCGAGTACAAGCCGCTAACAAAGAAAGTAAGCAGGCAGGGCAGGAGAAAGAGATGTTCAGTACTGGTAGAGAGAAAATCCCATTAGTTTCACCCACAGCAGGAGCAGAATGAAGCAGGCTCATGAGACCTCACTGCTGACTCCAGGGCTTGATTGATTAAATAAAAGAATGTGCTCAGGTGGTGATTAGCTCTTTATTTTCCCAGATATCTTCGGGGTGTCTCCGCTGGCCAGCCCCCTATCTCCTTACTCCCTCTCCTCAGACCCTTCTTCGAGGGACTCCTCTCCAAGCCGAGACTCCTCCCTCTCCACCACCAACCCGCGACAGCCTGTCGTCATCCACAGCTCAGGGAAGAAGTTTGGCTTCACGCTGAGGGCCATCCGGGTGTACTCTTGTGACGGTGACATCTACACCGTCTACCATATGGTCTGGGTAAGGACTACGTCAGCCTGTAGTCAACAAATTGTGATCAGCTAAAAGACAGTACCATGGATGTACTGTATAATAAGACCTGGATAGGGCACGTTGCTCAGCCTTGCTTGCAGTTTCCCCGGTGGCCACTCTCGGTATTGCAGCCAAAAATTCCCCTGCCACCCAAAGAGCATTTTCCCCATGAAAGAGATGTCTGTAACACTGTTGACAGGACACCTCCAAGTGCTTATGATGATTATGATTCTTTCTATTATGAGTTTTTTAACAAACTGTGGTGCGGTTTCCCCATTTCGTTTGTGTGTTTAGGTTTATACAAGAGCATTTTGTGCGTTTTCCCACTTGAGTGTGTGACAAGAAGTTAAAACAAAGGACTAGAAATTTTTACAATAATAACATTAATTGATATAATATTTCTGCCAGAAGATGATGATGATGATTATAAGAAACGTCTCTTGTGTCTGTTAATCAGAATGTGGAAGACGGCGGGCCGGCACATAAAGCAGGACTCAAAGCTGGAGACCTCATCACTCATGTGAACGGAGAACCAGTTCACGGTCTCGTCCACACTGAAGTGGTGGAGCTCCTGCTCAAGGTAAGTGTGTGTGTGTGTGTGTGTGTGTGTGTGTGTGTGTGTGTAAACTGCAGCTATTCAATTTGTAATGACTTTGTTTTCATCTCAGGTTTATAATGATATCCGTCATGGTGTTTGGAAAATGTAATTGTGTAATTTAATTTCTGGTTGATTTTCCCAATACGGATCAGATAAGCTAATCAAATTCTTGAGATAATCCTGCTGGGTGGAGGTTTCTGTTTCAAATGCTGCAAAGCCTGACTGACCGATCAGTAACTCAATCACTTGCTCAATCAAAATATCATCTTCTTTAGTAAACATCTTCTCCCTGCAATAATTGTATTATTAAAAGCAGAAATATGAGGCTAGTATACCATACACAATCACAAATTAAGTAAAAAGTCTTGTAGTCTTAGGTTTTAATCTTTGAACCACAGTAATGTAGGAATAAATATTTTTCTGTATATTCTGTATACAAATATAAAGGTTTGTCCCTCCTTTTTTCAGAGCGGTAGCAAAGTGGCCATTTCTACAACCCCCTTTGAAAACACTTCCATAAAAACCGGTCCAGCCAGGAGGAACAGCTACAGGAGCAAGATGGTCAGATGTGGCAAAAAGCCCAAGAAGGAGAAGACACCAGAAAGGTACGAATCTGCAGGCTTCTTTTTTCTCCTCTTCCACAATGTGGTTTAACTAACTCACCGTGTGGTGTGGATTGAACCTTAAACTTTGGACAGTTTAGTCAGTCTGGACAGTATGGAGCCAGGAACTAAAGTAGCTCCCATCTACAAGTGAATGAGGACCAGAGGTATGATTTCTGTAAGCTCTGGTACAATGCAGAAAGAAACTGTGAGGAAGCTTTGTGTGAAATAAAGTCGTGCATTATTGGTGTTATTGATGTGAAACTGAACACTGCACAGTTCAGTAGTGCTGCAGTAAAGAGATGAGTGAATGATCTGATTTCAAGTGTTTGTTTCCTGTTGGCCTCTAGGGGGCAGATAGACAACACTGAGGGAATATTTGAGCGATTAGACTGTAGAATCATGGGGTTGTTTTGCATCTTAAAATAATAATAGAAAATCGGTGTGTGTACTCTGAGGAAAGCAAATAATCGAATCATGTAGAAATGCAACCACATTTCTAAGTGCAGGTTTTTGCAAACATGTTTTAAATAATTAAAGGTGATTTTTGCATGGTCAGTGTTACTATCTAATGTCTTTTTTTAGTAATTATCTAAAGCTGTGAGGATGTCTTGTTTTTATAAAGGCTTTTAAAAATAGGGAATTTTAAAATACTCTTCACTGATTTTTTTTATTCCTCTCACTTTGCTTGTTTCCAGGCGGCGCTCCCTTTTCCGACGCTTCGCCATGCAGCCGTCTCCTCTCCTGCACACAAGTCGCAGTTTCTCCTCTCTGAACCACTCCCTGTCATCTGGTGAGAGTCTCCCTGGCTCCCCTACCCACAGTCTCTCCCCTCGTTCCCCCACTGCAGCCTTCCGCCCCTCACCAGATTTCACCCAGTCAGGTGGCAATTTGAACTTTTTTTTGATGATAACTTGATTGTTATTCAAAAATGTTGCTGTAATATTTTAATTTCATGTATTTTATATCCATGTTTTTTTGTCTTTTTAACTTCCAGGTGGCAACTCTTCCCAGAGTAGCTCTCCCAGCTCCAGCGCTCCAAACTCCCCTGCAGGCTCCGGCCACATTCGTCCCAGCACTCTGCACGGCCTCGGCCCCAAGCTGCCGGGTCAGCGGCTTCGTCAGGGGCGTCGCAAGTCTGCCGGAAGCATCCCGCTTTCTCCTTTGGCTCGCACACCTTCACCCACCCCCCAGCCAACATCTCCCCAGCGCTCCCCCTCTCCCCTTCTTAGTGGGCATTCTGTTGCCATTTCCAAGGCCAACCAAGCCTTCCCAGCCAAGATACATTCCCCACCCACAATTGTACGCCACATTGTGCGCCCCAAAAGTGCTGAGCCGCCTCGCTCACCCCTCCTAAAGCGGGTCCAGTCTGAGGAGAAGCTCTCCCCCTCCTACACAGGGGATAAGAAGCACCTGTGTCCCAGAAAACACAGCCTGGAAGTCACCCAAGAGGAGGTGCAGGATGAGGAACTGAGGCCTGGGGAGAGGGATTACACCATCTTGCAGAGTGTGGAAGAAACAGCCTGCGAGCCGCCAGCAATCACCCGCGTACGACCTGTTGAGCAGGGCTGCTTAAAGAGACCCGCCAGTCGCAAGATGGGCCGGCAGGAGTCCGTTGAGGAGCTTGACAAGGAAAAGCTGAAGTCCAAGATAGTTGTGAAGAGACAGGACTGGTCAGAGAGGAGGGAGTCTCTGCAGAAACAAGATGCCCTGCGTGACTCGGACTCAGCGCCCTTGTGTGGTGAAGACAGAGATGAAAGTTTTCTGGCCAGGGGCCAAAGCAAAAGCAGCCCCGACTCTGGCCCCCTGGAGGCCAAAGCTGCTAGCACAACCCTTAAAGATGTGCTGTATAAGAAACTCAGCACTCGTGTCTCTGAGGGCATGGCTGAAATATCTGGTGGCAGTGGGGACGGTGAAGGAGGACTCAGATCCTCCCTCTGCTCTATTCACCCTGAGTGGCAGCACTCCAGACAGGGGAAAGATAATATGAAGCCAGACAGACTGGACTTCAAGGCTCCCACCATCGAGTTCACCAGGAAGAGGCTGTCGTTTGAAGAACGGGAAGACTGCATGTGTCGCTTGTCTTCCGGCATCCATGAGAACCTTCACTTCAGCTCCACCAGGTCTAAGAGCCTGCAGCTGGACACGGCCATGTCTCATGAGCACATGAAGCTGGGAAGTGTTCACTCCAGCCCTGAAGGTCTGGCCCCTAAGCTCTTCTGCGGCAGAGGAGAGAGCGCCGTGGAAAAACTCCAGCTCATCTCCTCCGCAGACTCGTCACTCCGAAAGACGTCATCGGAATATAAACTAGAAGGACGCCACGTCTCCTCTCTCAAACCTCTGGAGGGCACTCTGGACATCGGCCTGCTCTCAGGACCCAGAATCTCCAAAACAGAAACCTGTTTGTCCAAGATGGCGGAGAACACAAGCGACACTGTTTCTGTGAGTCATCCAATTTGGCTCCAGACCCCCGCTGAGAGACAGATGACCATCCCCCAGCTGAAAACTACAGACAAGATGAAGAGCCCCCTGACTTGTTCCTCAAGCCCTGAAGCTGCTTCTTCTCTCAATAACATAGTTGCCTCCAAAGATCAGTCAAATAACGCCACAGCCACAGAGGTGAAAACCCCGACGGGTGGTGAGAAAACACAGGAAAGACAGAGTGACTCATTAAAGGCTCATACCAGCAAAGTGGAGGCCTCAACTGTTATTATTGTTAAACAAGAGAGCAGGACGGGCATGAAGTCCAGTTCATCGCTGGCTCATGAACACAGAGGCTCTCGACACAGCTCCCACTTCTCCTCGTGTGGAAAAACACCCTCCATACGGGAAGTCAGCAACGAAGATCAGGAGGATGAAGTGGAGCCGCAGGAAGTCACACCATGCACTACATCACAACATACTGACAGCTCCAAGACAGTGGGCTCTTTGACTTCGGCAAAACCTGAGGTCGACATAAAATCTGCAGAGACTCCGGCTGCAGCTGCCAGAGAGCAATTACCTGTGTCACTGAAGCCGAGTGTGAACCGAGGTGTGGATGCAGGTCTGCGTCAGAGCTGTGAGAAAAAACCAGCGACGGAGCAGAAGTCAAATATGACCTCCGTGTCTGAGGCGAGTGTGCAGAACAACTCTGCATCTGTACTTTCAAAACAGCAGCCGTCGAACATCTGCTCTGCAAATACAGAACCGCAGGTTTCAAGCACAACATCAACACCCGCTTCTGCGCATAAAGATCAAACCTGCAGTTTAATATCCGAAGGTCGGACCTGCTCGGACAGATCTGTTAGTAAGGACAGCGTGCAGTCTAACAGATCAGCTGTGAAAGTGCTCGGTGATACAGGCAGCTCGGGCTCTAACAAAGAACTCAACACATGTGTCGCAGCTGCACAACTGGAGGGTTTTCCAACAAACGTGGGGCACAAGAGAGAAGTTTCTGCAGTAAACATGGCCACCTCGTTAAACAATGTTACAGGAGTCACACTGAGTGTGAATAAAAAGGAGAAGCCTGTGTCTGGTGGTGCAGCAGAGAGTTGTAGCATATTGTTGCAGAAAAAAGAGGATCCCATATCACCAAAGACAAAGTCTAAAGGCAATGTGAAAGATTCAGAGCAGCTATCGAGAAACTACCCAGCAGAAAAAGCACAACACAAATCATCAGATTCAGACCACTGCACATCTAAAAAGGAGGAACCTCTGATCGGTGTGAAAGAGAAGACGGTGGCTCCGTCAGCAAAACAGAAATGTTCAGCTTCAGCAGCTGCAAATGAAAATGTTTCGAGCCTCAAAAGTAAGTCGATGTCCGACCCGCAACCTGTAGCACCCGCCGGCGTGAAGCCCGAGACGGAGACAAAAGGTCACGGTGCAGCTCCTCCCGTCCCCGCAGTCAGGGGCAGTCCAAGTGTAAAACAGAGGGATCTGTCTAAAGAACCCGCAAACGTTCAATCAACCCACGACTCCAAGCGGAAAGACGGCGTGTTGCCATCTGGAGCCAACGTGAAGCGGGAGGAACTGGCGACACGCTCTTCTCTAGCTGACGAGAAGCAAAGAGAAAGTCAGCCCAAAAGCTCTGTAGCGACCTCGTCTCACGCAGTCAAAGAAAACACAAAACCTCTCCCTCCTAAAGCTGTCCCTCCACCGACGACTCTGAAGGCCGCTGTAGCTCCAACACCAGTAGTTAAACAAAGTCTTGATGCCAAGCATAAAGACCCCCCACCCAAAAACCAAGTCCCGGTTATTAAAAATCATCACGACTCAAAACCAAAACATGCCGCTTTGCCTCAACATCAGCGGCAGTCGGACGACCCCCCCCAGCCCGATCCGCCGCCAGTGCTGCCGAAACCTGCTGCGAGAAAAGAGACGCATTCCCCGAGCGGTGGAGCTGTCCCAGGCCGGATCTCTGGCTGCATGTCCCAGGAGACCGTGGTCAAGGTATCCAAGGAAGTCCCCAGGTCTGAAACGCTCAAACCGGAGAGCCACAAGGGCCCCGATACCAGAGTCTGCACCCCCGACAAACAGGTGTCCTCCGGCAAGAAGGAGCCGGCCGACAGGAAGAAAAAAGAAGCCGTGCAAGAGGTCGCGTCTGCGCAGAAAAACACGAAACGAGACGTGTGTCGGGCCGCTCCCCCCGCTCCCAAAGACAGCTCAGACAAAGACACCGGCAGGTGCAAGCAGCAGCAGAAGGAGTCGCCTCGAAGTTCAGGCAACAAAAAGTAAAGCAGGAAGTGAAGCTGCTCTTCAGAGAACCCAGATGTAATGAAATGTTAGAAGTAGTTGGTGCAAACATCATCATGCCTTCTTTTTTGTTTGTTTGTTAGAGGACCGGTCAAGCTGTTACATGCTGATGAAGAGGTGCGTGCGTGCGTGTGTGCGCGTGTGTGCGTGTGTGTGTGTGTGTGTGTGTGTGTTACATAAGATGACATGTAAATGTGTCTGAATGTAGGCGATCATTTGCGGACGTTTTCTGGTGTTGTGCTTTTGTGCAATCGGTGCGTCAGGGAGGCGACGGGGAGTGATGTGCTGTGGAGTCAGTGCCATAAAGGATGTGAATACCTGCACTCTGATCTCGTGGACTCGGAGGAGCTGATGTCGAAGTCTTTTTAATGCAGTAGAACACAGTGCTGCTCAGCAGTTTAGCAGTTTATTGCTTCTGTTCAGTACAATTCGACTCTTTTTATTTTGGGGTTTTATGCAGTGGTACACAGAGGGAAGGCACTACGTCCTAAAACTGTCGAATAAAAATGAGGAATCATCTCACGGTTCTTGAAATCCTAAATTAGTGAAGGGGCCTTAGAATTATGGGAAATAAAACATCCTGTTCTTAGCAAGTGTTAGGTGTTTATTCACATTCCTCCGACATCTGTACATATATTTTTGATTTTTATGCAATAGGGTGTAAATATGACAACACTGTAAAACGGGGGAGACACGGGCTTACATGATTGTCGTTTGTATTATATGTATAGATTTTGCAGTGTCATTTGTTTGTATGCTCAATATTAAGAGTATCACGTTCCGCTTGATAACTCCGTGGTCTAGACTAAGCTACCGTGATGTATCCCGTCAGAGGCATTCCTCTTTCTTTGTAACGTTTCACATGTTTTCACATGTTTTCACATGTTCCAAAGTGAACTTTCAGAGAGAGAGAGAGAGAGAGAGGAACAAGCATGAGAGGGGCT
The DNA here is from genome assembly GCA_036024295.1 of Nannoperca obscura. Taxonomy (NCBI): domain Eukaryota; kingdom Metazoa; phylum Chordata; class Actinopteri; order Centrarchiformes; family Percichthyidae; genus Nannoperca; species Nannoperca obscura. Next base: position 74,388 of record JAVQJL010042624.1, read on the forward strand.
ATTTCTGAAAATGTAGCATTATATAACAAAACTGTGAGGGCTGTCAGCGTTTCCCAAGAATGTCTTTGTTGTCGACTACAGTTTGAAAAAGTGACGACTGTGTAAAATATGAAATATTGTGTTGTGATTACGTGAGACGAGCCAGTAAAGCTTTGGGCATCGTCTCCGGTTCTGTGACAGACGGCCGGTCGTGTGAAGTAACACCAGGTCTGACAGTGATCACATCCAAGTTCACTGACGGGGGTTCAAAGGACTCGGGTGTCCGGCTTCGGCCTCACTGTTGTTCAAGTACACGTGCGAGTGTTCGGATCTCAAAGGACTCTTCGTGATGAGAGATTTGATCCTGATTATTTGCATAGTTCGTTTCCACGACATACATTTGATGTTAATGTGCAAATACTCGGTACTATACATGGAGGCTATCATATATCCACACTCACTCTCTACAATCTACTCAGACACACTCAAATCCATGTTTCTATACTGTCGATGCCTTTAAACTGCAAACCCTAAACGACAAACAGAAAGTAGCCTAGGACACTTAAGTATGTAATGCAGTATTTGTGCCGGCTATGTCAAAACAATACTCTTGTCTACTACAAGATACTTTGAGTTTATCTAAATGACATACTGTCACTGAAAGACGCAGAGGTTTTAACATTAAAAGAATCTGATGTTTACTCGCATTAGATGTTGTAAATGTGTCGCTAATGTACTGTGAGAGAAGAAGAAATGCACCTTAATCTTTGCCATTATTCAGTTCAGAGGCTGAGGAGAGTAAAACTGAAACTGGTTGAAGAATCCCCCACTCGTCCGGACTTCAGATGTAAACCAATCACTGAATCTTATTTGAATTAAATTAACTGAACATGTCTTTGTTTTCTTTTCTTTCCTGTGACGACTGACGTTTAAATCCTCAAAGCACATTCAATGTTTGTTTACAAAGCATCATGGATGTATATTTTGTATATTGTTGATTTGCCAAATCTATGTTCTGTGTCCCAGATAATGTTGTTGATGGTAGTGTGAGACTTTGCCACCAGGATGTTTAATAAGAACATTTGTTTGTGCAGTAATCAGTCTTTTCATGTCAGGTTCTTCTTCGTCTGCTTGTCTTTTCTGTTTCCTTTTGTTTTTGTTTTCCACTGTGCAAGACTAGTATTAGACGAACTCGCTTACGATGGTTTGTCTTTTAGAATATGTGCAATAAAAGTGTTTTGAGCTTTGTATTTTGCCCAAGGAAAGCTCTATGGATGTCATAGATGTTGTATATTAAAACAGATATTTATACTTCTAATGTTGCGTAAGACTGAAAATAAAATGGAATTATAAATGAATCTTTTCATTCCTCTTTTAATAAACGGTCTGCACGGATTGACATTATTAAGTTTTGTCAAATTTAATTGTTCTGTACCACGAAAAGAAGCCCATCATTTCCAGAAGATTTCTGAAAATGATGATATAATTTGGTACTTATTACATGGAAACTTAGAAATAAAGCAATAACAGTGTTCAATTGATACTTTAGTCGTCTTTTAGTCGGTGCACAGCAACAACATTTCTCTACTAGCTGCATAAAATTAAACATATAAGGAGAATAAAGTTTCCATTAACAAAAAAATGCTGTTCCTATAATTCCTATATTTTGCCTATAAAAAGTACCAGAATACAGGGAACACACCTGTAACATAAAGTGTTACCCAAAGACCCAAAATAATATATACCATTGTCCCCAAGCTTCAGTGTCACCGTAGGCTTTCCAGTTTGAGGTCAAACAGCAGATAATATATCTTGGTGCAAGGTGCAAACCAAACCATGGTGTGCAGTTTAATACCAACAGGGGGCAGCATCCTCCCGTGTGTGTGCTTCTGGTCAAAGTGTTCCTCTGTTACGCAACATGCATTCAGTAGAGATACAGAGCACTAATGTGGGCTAGTGTGCAGAAATCCTCTCAACATTCGGATGAATGCATATTTAAACTGTCTCTTTCACACAGATTAATAGTTACTAACTCCGAACACTACTACTAACATTAACCTGCAATCCTGCGGCGTATTTCAAAGTAAAATTCTAAATATTCTGACTTTATGTTGGGTTTGTGTTCCTGTGATGCTGCATTTATGATGGCATTACATTCTGCTGAAACAAGAATATTTCCAATCTCTTTATATTCTCTACAGAGAAATATAGATGGTATCTGTAGGGAAATACACCGAGCACATTCTTCCTCACACAGAAAATAATAAATAAGTCTTTTCATACGTGATTACTGTGTTAATGATACAGAAGGATCAGTGTCGTCACAGACTGATTACTAAGCAAACATATTACATAGAGGAAGGAGTGGATAAAGATCCTCTCAGGCTTTGGGAATAAGGTTAACCGAGGGAGGGGGGAGAGTTTGCAGCAGCGAGAAGCGCATACACACCAAAGAAAGAACGTTGTGGTAGTTAATTTATTATCATGAGTTCCCCGTATGCTTCATCTTTGAGCTGTTTTCCAGCAGGGAGCAATTTCCTCCCTGCAAGAATATTTCTGTCTCATGTTTCATCGCAGCTGTAGGCCGTTATCCTCATAGCTGCAACGCACCAAATGTTAACCCAGCTCCTCATATATATGCACTGTATGTCAAAATACAGTTTTCTTAATAACTACTCACCACGATGTAAGCACTTAAATAACATCATGACAACGACACTTGTTTACAGAGGAAAATACAGATAATACCACTTTCATATACCTTTAAAGCAAGTGTTACTGTGAAGTCTCACCACACAAACCAAACCACCCTCTTTGTTGTCACCTTCCATTAGTGCAAGTCTGCAAACACTTGACACTTCCTGTCCCCCCACTACTCTATAATTTCACTTAAAAATAAAACAAATAATATGTTGGTAAAGATTGCATCAATGGATTGTGAGGATAATAAAATCTATCTTCATTGTCCTTCTGACTGCTTCCAGAGAGTGGAGGCCGACTGCTTCCTAATCCATTTTTTTAAAGACTCATCAATACTAATGATGTGACCAGCTGTGTGCAGTGTTATCAATAGGGTGCGGAGTTAAAAAGGGGGAGGTGGGGGGTACATATGTTGTGCACAGACACGCAGCAAGTAAGTTACAAAACTAGGAGTCTACTGTGAGGCTGCACTTGTTAGGCGTAGAGGTGACTTGAGCTAACGTCATGCTAACATGCTCACAATGTTTACCTGCTGATGTTTAGCAGGTATAATGTTTATTATGTTCATCTTTTAGCTTAGCATGTTAGCATGCTAACATTTCAGTAGAGCTTAGGCTGATGGGAATGGAAACAGGAACTTTGAGCTGCTCATGGCAGGAGATGAAAAGTCAGGTGATCACCAGTCAGTAGGATTTAATACAACATATTTCCCTCTAAACCAAACATTTTAATCTCAAGGTGACAAGAGAGAAGGTTAGGGGGATCACCAAAGTCAGTAGGAATCATCATCTGGGGACCATGATTATCTGTATCAACATGTGTGCCAATCCATGTTGTACATGTTAAGATATTTTACTGGATAAGTTTGACCTGCTGGTGGCACTGCAAAGAAAAAATAATAAATATGAATAAAGATTCATCCTCTGGGTACCATGAATGTCTGCACCAAATTGCATGACGATCCACCCGATAGTTAGACATTTAGACATTTCACAAAATGCAAAAAACATCAACCACACGGTGGTGCCCGAGGAGAAGTCAAGGGACCATCAAAGCCAGTAGACTTTTCCCTCTGGGGACCATGCATGTCTGTACAAACTTTTATGGCAATCCACCAAATAGTTGTTGAGATATTGTTTTTCATTCAGACTCAACCATCCATCACGCCGCTAAAAATAAAACAAATTAAAACATTCTCAAACACCAGGAAGCACTATGTTGAGAGTGTGCACTGTAGCTGTGGTAAAATCTCTTTAGACACCCGATGTTCCTACTAGTGTGTCTTTTAAAGAGTTTGTGGTCATTCAGACGGGAGACGAGAGAGAAAAGTAAATCTTATAAATGAATAAAGAAGTAGAGATGTTGAAAACTGGTGAGAAGATTGCGTGTTCCTGTAGACACTTGCAATCTGAGACACAGATAGATAAATACACGGTGGCCTGTATCAGCTTTTGCTGCTGGAATTTGTTCAAGTACATTCTGTGACTTGGGGAGACGCCAAAGCTCCAGCCCAGCTCTCATATCTCATGTTGCAACAAATGGCTTCTGGCCGAGCTTTAGTCCTCGGGCGGGGAGAAGCGAGCTGATTGTGCAGCAGAAGGTTCACTCTCGTGTCAGAAGAATTCAAAACTGCTTCTTCTGTGTTCAGAAAACACAGCAATCCTTAAGTTTTTTACTTCCTGTGTTGTTATAACATCCTTGGTGGTTATGCAACAATTCAAACAGTCATGTATGCCATGAGGCCATCAAGTCAATCATGTGACACATTTGAACACATTTCGCCGTGTTGATAAAGTCATACGAAAGATGCAATGTAGACACAAGTGTGTGTGTGTGTGTGTGGGTGAGTCAGTGAATGCTCAAGTACACTATGGAGATTGTGAACAAGCCTGAAATACCAATAAGGGAACATTATTTTCAGAATTCATGGAAACGCTTGTGTGCAACAATAAAGTAAATAAACACTCAATTATAACTGAATCTGATGCGGCTTGTGTTGAAATGCTCAGTTTGAAATAGATTCTGAGACTTGAAAAAGCTCCTTGAGAGCACAACTAAGCACAGATTCTCCTTGTGTGGCAAAAATACAAAGAGAGCATTGATTAAAACCGTCTTCAAGGCCGGTGTAGTTACAGTGTAGCTGTGTGACTGTATGATATTGTGGTTTTTGTGTAAGGCTGCTAAATGGTGGGCGTACTGACAAGCTATGTATACTGTGAGAATGATGCTGGGTCATCAAACGCTCCTTTTCAAAGTCATTACACATTGTAAGTTTCTATAGTTTAGGTGCTTTGTGAATGCACTCGTGTCACTAGCTCACTTAGTTTAGTTGAATCATTACATCACGAGAGGTCACACGTCTGTTTGTTTTTTAGGTGTGGACTCAAGGTGCTTCAGACAATAAGTAACACATAAATCTAAATGACCTGCACAGTTGTGGTTTTGATTGGATGAATATTATGGGATTGATTGCATTCACAGTGCCAGACCATTGTAAAATCCATTCAAACACAATATGCAACTCTTAACTAATTTAGCATTGCACCGCTACAACGCTGCCATGCTCACGATTGACACTTTAAAAGAAAAAGGGTTAAAATTGAAATGCTAAATCAAATAAATCTTGTTTTGCAAATTGTTCAAAGCCTCACAGATACCCACAATGCATCTTGGTTATCAACATAACTTTGTCGAGTGTTAGCAAGCAACAGAAATGGAGCAACGTTAGCATCAATTTGAAATGTTTTAGTCCACCTGATGAACTGAAGTCGGATATTCATTCTCTTTGTAGCTCGTTTACAGTGTTTCTCCACCAACACCAACAAATTTACAGAATAAAAAAAGAATACAATTCTTGATTTGTGCATCTTCAAGATTATTTTACTAAACCACCATCAGAGCCATTATGTCAGGTTTCATAAAACCTGACATAATGGCTCTTATCCTACCCTGGACTACCACATGTGAACCACAAGTACCTTTCTTGATCAATCTTCATAAGCAATCAGTGAAGTAAAAACACGATAAGACTCTGCCAACATATCACCAGTTCCCACTGTGCTTGGACTCTGTCAATCATCACTTGCTGCTTTAGTCGTTCATCATAAGACATGAACTTTGCCTCTTGCACAATGTAGCATCAGAAGAACATCATTTTAAAGATGTTCTGTAGATGTATTCCTCTTGAAAACACACCAGAATCATCGGAGCGTTGAGTAACATCAAATCTGGGTTCTTTCTATGTGGAGTTTGCGTGTTCTCCCCATGCAGGGGTGCTCCGGTTTCCTCCCACAGTCCCACAACATGCAGGTTTCGTTAATTGCTGACTCTAAATTGCCCATATTGGGAATTTGAGTGTGAACGGTTGTGTCTATGCTTCTTCTCTTGATGCTTTCCTTTTGCTGTCCTATTTAGAGGACCCTGTGGAGGAGAATGAGAAGTGTGAAGGGTCAAAAGGTGGCAGAGGCTGAGAGAAGAAGAAATGAAAGAGGATGAAGGAGGAGGAGAAGATCCCTCTGTCAGACACAGGACGGGGGTCTGGGCTCAGGAGAGTGACATAACCCCGGTGAGGTACCACACCGAGCGCATTAATGAGCGTCTGAGAGGGGTTTAAGCTCCAGGGCTTACCTCAGATCAGGCGCTGATTCTCAGCCTCGGGGAAACAGGACTGGACTCTGAACTACAGTTATGGAGGCAGTGGCTGCCAGAGACACGTTAATGTTCTCAGATGAAAGAGCATGCTGTGTATCATCTACCTGAACCCCATCTGACACGATCTAACACGATGCTCCCACGCACGACATAACCAGCATTACAGGTGATCAACGCTAACACAATTAGCAACATAATGTAACTAAGTACATTGACGCAAAAACTGTACCCAAGTACAATTTTCAGGTACTTGTACTTAACCTGAGCATTTTTGGTTTTACTACATTACAGAAGAAAATGTTCTCTTTTTACTGCACTACGTTTATCTAACATGTAGTTATAGGTGTAGTAGAAGTATAAAGTATAAAGAAATCAGCTAAACCTCAACAGTAAAATGCTGTTAATACACTTTAAAGAGTCATTTCACCGCCTTTTTAACCAGGCCCTCTGCGTAGTGGACAGATGCACAATGATTGATAATGTGTTGAATCAACAGAAAAATAAGAAAAAGGATGCAGTATTCCCTATCGCTCTAAAAGAGTCAGAATGCAATGCCCAACATGTTTGTACATGTCTGGAACGACACATACAAGCTCTTTACATACATACATATACATATACATATATATATATATATATATATATATATATATATATATATATATATATATATATATATATATATATATATATAG
>JAVQJL010042628.1:0-66013 GCA_036024295.1 Nannoperca obscura
ACACACACACACACACACACACACACACACACACACACACACACACACACACACACACACACACACACACACACACACACACACACTTTGACCTGGAGGCTGAGTGTGGAAGTAGGGGAACATCATGCATTAATCATGGAAAGACAACGGTTCTCGTTACAGTTTCACACGTTCTAGTAGCCTCGGGTCGTACTCTGGCATCGCTAGACTCAACTCAGGTCAGGTGAGCAGGTGATGTCATGGTTCTGTATACGTGCTGAGAAGGTAGTTACAGAGTGTTGTTTCAAGCCACTGCCATGATCTTTGTGTTGATATTTTTTAAATTAGCCACTTTGTCAGAGAAAAGAGAAACACTGTGAAACACTGCTCTCTAGCTGGAGAGCTTGTTGATACACCTGCGCAGTGCAAGTATACTATAATAATATTAAAAAAACAGAGTGCACAGCAGAGAGGACCCTAATGGTCTATCCATCTTGTGTGTCAGTGCCTTGTGCACTTTGCCATGCATACGTTAGCGGAGTCAACAGATGGACCTACCACAGAGAAGCTTTGCTGTTACAGCTGAGACCACAGAGAGATCACAGTTTTCCATCACCGTCATGGCTACACAGTACAGAACAACCACGTGGTTGCTTGCTTTTTATGTGTCATTACTGACCATCAAAGTTCAGCTCTATTGTTCCCTCCTTCTCTATTCTTAGCACTGTGTCCCTGTCGGTACAATGCCAAAGACTGTGGGCAGATTACAGAGGTATGCTGATGCTGATTAAACAAACACTCATGAAAATACATGCTGCATAAAGTGCTCTGATTAGTCAAATTCATTCTTTACAAGGGCACAACACATGGGGCATCCAAGGACTGGAAAATACCTTTACCTGGATTACATCTGAATAGAACAATGAAGAGGCTGCTGTAACAATCCTGTATCTACCTGTATAGATACGGATTGGGCTATTAGACTGTAGTGTAATGATTACAATGTGAAGGGTTGATTACAGCTGTGATAGTTGATGCAATTTTGGGGGGGCTGCCACCAGTTTTACAGTAAAGCCATGCAGCCAAAACACATTTGAAAAAACATTCATTTAAATGTAAAACAGAGTGCATATTTAGTCACTTAGTGTTTTCCTTGGCAGGCAAATGTTTTTAGAAACCATGTGCGGGGAGATGGACAGCGTAATGGACACAGAGCGGAGAGTAGGCTAAATCAGGACATCTATGACCAACAACAGAAAGTGCCAAAGGCAGGCAGGGTCCAGCAGTATGTCCTCTCTATGAACTGTACCAACAAGAGCAGCTTTGAAATGTGTCTAGGGTGTTACTCACCAAATTAACATTCACATTATGTTGAATGGAAATGATTGTGTGTATTTATGGTATTTGTTACTTTGGCAAATAAACTAAACATGCAAGAAACTTTGATGTGTGGGATGTGAGAACCCTTCATCTAACAAAAGTGGTATTTTCAAAAAGGGAATGAAAAAAAAGAGGAGACAAATAAAATCAAATAAAAGTTTCACATAAAATATTTATACCCAGCATCTGCGTAATGTCGTTCTCACAGGCATGATGCTATTGATGTGCCATGATGTGGGGTCCATACTAAAGAACCCGCTCCCACATAAAGCCTTCTTCAGTGAGCAATTACTCATTTATGTAAGAGTCGATCATGCAACACAGCAGGGTGACAGTCCGTTATTACGGTGGAGCCAGTAGGTTGATGGGAGAATATTACAGTGAAGCTATGATGAGATTATAAACCCTGCTCACGTAACAGGCTTCACTCCATTTGACCTTTTCCTTGTGCTGCGCTAATCTACTGCATAAATCTTACTAGCGCTCCAGTCACTTTGGCATCCAATTGCACACAGACCCGCTGCAAAACAAATGAAGGAACACGTTGTATGTTGTTGAACGCGACTGACTGCATTCAAAACAGACAACTCTCTACTCTACTGTTGACCAGCCATTTACTGTAAAATGGCGAACATAAAAGATAAATTAACAGCAACAAACAAGCACTCAAAGAGTATCCCACAAGGCTTCCTCGAAAATGTTGAGGGTTGTCATTCAGCTTCATATACAAACTTTGACATACAGCTACTTAAATGCTATAATGTATTATGATGTGTGACAGTGCCTCCTTTTTAATCAGAGCTGTAGTTCTCATCATGAAAAGGGGCGCTTCCTCCTTCTCTTTGGTCCAGGTCTATTGAGACTTGTTGATCAAAACTTGAGCTTTTCATGTCTTATTTAGACACCCTGTCATCTAAAAATAGCCTTGTTACACTATGGAAACAGGCACAGCTCTATAGTAAAGTATAACACAGTATGTGGTATTATGTGGTAGTAATAAAGAACCGTATTAGCTGACTTGGAGTAAAAACTGTGATGAAAGGGAGTTGAGACAAACAAAAATCTGACTGAACACATTTGGTTGTTTTTAAATGAGGTTATGCATGGGAATGCTGCTATTGAGTTAGAATAGCCAAATCTGTTCTGAATGAAAAACAGGCCATAAAGTTGCAGAACAATACGTCATTTTATATGTTCTTCACAAAGTTGAGCATTTTCAGAAGGCTGCATGTCAAATCCTCATTGAAACACACTAATTGGTAAATTGGTACAAATGCCAGGTTCAAAGTAAGATAAAGAGTAAAGAAGGGACGCTGGAAGTAGGGGGTGCTAAGGGGGCTGCAGCACCCCCTACTGGCAGGGGGCTGTGACTGCAAGGCATTAAGGTTTAAACAAATCAATAAAAAAACATTTCTGAGAGTAGCATCTTATCATAGACAGTCTATAAAACATGGTTGTTCGGTAATTGGTGAAAATCCACCCTTTTTAAGATTATTTTTATGATCTTTGATTTCATTTACAAACATTCAATGTATTTTCTGTGTATCTGATGCACAGACTCAGAGCACGTAGTTTTGTGCACGTAGCATGAAGGATCATGCATATTACTGACCAGTAGTGGCGAGTTAGGCATCATTACTGCGCTTCACCATGTCTCAAAAAAGAACCTGTGTACCCCTTTATTTCTTGTTTCTGTCACAAATCTGGCAGTGCGACATGCTTTGAATGAGAGCAAGAGGACATCACTGTAATGTGGAGTTTTGGATTGTGGCTTTCAATTAATTCTGTTATTATAGTTTTCTGTTGCTGTGTGTTTGTCTGTGTGTTTGTGTATTATACAGTTCAGGTGCCCATATGGTGTGCCTGTAAACAATAAATTGTCTTCCGAATAGGAATAAACCTGCAATCTGTGTGTTAACTATCCATAGCTGAATATGCTTTGACATACAGTATGTTTGTTTGCTGTCTGTGGTAGCATTTAATATGACCTTATGATATAGACTTTCTCTCAGCACCCCCAGCTCTGAATGACTTGTAGACTCCCTGGCGTAAAAGCTGCATTCAGGGCACCAAACAGTTTATGGTTTGTCTGAATTGAGTCTGATGGATTCTATTAGATTTCAGTTTTAATTTTTTTGGTAGTTAATGCACTGGTGACAATACATTCTATTTGGATCCACCGTGCTATATTGCCTCTCACATTCGGCATTTGTAATAGGAGTGATGCGTTTATGTGGCTGTAGGTTTCCATCTGGCTGCACTAACGCTGCACTAATCGTAGTAGTGGACCAAAACTCTGCAGCTAAAAATGGGATGAAATCTGGAGGGTTTCAACAGCCATCAAAAATAAAATGATTTGGCATTTTATTCTTTTGGTTTAGAAGATAACTCCTAATTACATCATTTAAGACAATATACCAGCCCATGCTGTCAGAACTTTCACATACGTTTCAAACTGAAAATGAAATAAAACCCAGCAGGAGGTGTTGCTTTTGGAGCTCCAGCTAAAATAATAATCTTCTCCCCTCTGAGGAAGTGTAACTGTGCTCATTATTCCATCCATGCTCACAACTCATGTTCACAGCTTAAACTTCTCATAACTGGCTAATTAACTCCCAATCCAGTGAATTGCACTGTTATTGTTTTATTTATTTATTTTATTATTACCTTTTCAATGAATGAATGAATGAATGAATGAATGTATTCACTTCTCCTTTTCAGGTGTTCCAACTGATGGTTGAAAGCCCTCTGAAAGCCTTATTATAATGTGATGTAGTGTCAAATCAAAGAAATGCAAAAAATGGAAATGTTTGTTCAGTAACAACACTAAGATAAAAAAGGCAATACGAAAAAAGACCAGCCCACAAAACCTACACATTCTCTAGAACTGATTCACTGAAGATAAAACAAAAAAACCCCAGAACCTATAGCATGCCAGTGCCTTTTAACACCCAAGCCAGTATATAAGATAAAAACCCTCCCTCTCCTCAGGTTGTACATTCCAACTGAAACCACACATTTTAGTGGTCAGGGACTTCCTAGTTTAGAATGTCATCTATTACATGTCTATGATCAAGTTCACCAAAATAAAGCCTACATGATCAACAAGTGCAAACAACAGGAATCTTGATGTCCTAAAAATCCAACCAAAGAATTTAAACTTGAAATCACCCTGAAGAATCTCATCCGTGAACACAACCTATGAAATGACTAATTACAGCACTACTGAGGTGAAAACAACTGCGAGCACCAGCACTGGGTGTTCACCAACTGTCATTTCCTGTGGGGTTAAGAGGCATTTTCCCAGGCCTGAGAGGCACAAACAGCTGAGAGAACCAAGAGACATGAGACTGTGAGATGCATTCAAAGTGGTCTAATTCACACACACACACAGAGAGAGAAAAAGAGAGAGAGAGAGAGAGAGAGAGAGAGAGAGAGAGAGAGAGAGAGAGAGAGAGAGAGAGAGATTTTGTTTCCCAAAATGTTTTAACAGTTGTATTTCTGCATGAGTAAAGTATTGTCTGTATTACAAAATAGGTTGTTTAGGTGCTAAGCTACAATAAACAAATCCCAGGGTTATGACATTGAAAGTAGTTTGGCAATCAAGGGTTTGTGGAACTGAAAATGTTGAACTGTTTATTTTGACTGTTTCTCTTTTAGTTTTAAATATCACCTGCTCATGCTGTACAAAAAGAAATGTCAGAGATGCATCTTTATGCATCTTAACACACACAAACAAGATCCTGCTGTGACACGTGGGGGATAAACTGCAGATTCTGCTTGAGTCCCCCCCGGAAGAGTTTGAACTAATTCTTGCTCAGCTCGGGGATTTATGTGTCTGCTGAAATCTAACCTTCACACTAGCAAACTTGTACAAGTAGCTACAAACACACACACTTACAGGACTTACACCCACAATTTTCTAGAGATTGAAAGGATATTCATTGTCAACTACTTTGATAATTGGTTAATTCTGTCATTTTTCAAGCACAAATTTTGTAGAGTCTTTGTACTGTTGGTTGAACAAAGAAGCAATTTGAAGACGTCACTTTGGGCTCTGAGAAATTGTGATGAGCTTTTTTTACAATTCTTTTTACATTTTATAGACTAAATGATTAATCGTGAAAATAGTTGTCAGTTGCAGCCCTCCAATTCTCTGATACAACTTTTTACTGAACACAGTACAGACCAGTGATTGTTGCAACCAATGTCAAGGTTAAAACCAGGAACAAGTAGAATCATTGTTTGACGGGAGGGCTACATGTGTTTAAAGTTATGGCCTATCTTCTCACAGTAAGAACTTGTTGTTCTTTTCAGCGTGATCAATACTGCACGCTGACTGATATATGAGAAAACAAGGAAACATTTATTACTTTTAAGCAAATAAACTACACATGAAACAACGTAAAAAAAACTGAAAATGGCAACTATTCTGGAGGCGAAAATAAAGCTGAGACTAGAATTATAATCCCTAATTAAAAACAAAATTTTAAAAGATGTAGAATGGACACACCATCACAACTTTCAGATGGTAAGACGTGGTCTCATCAAGATGCCAGGAGGAGCCTGGGCTCGAAACCACGACCCTGCGACTGATGCGTGACCCCGTTCACCACGGTGCACGGTTTCTTTCATTGTTAAGGAGTTAAAAGGGTCCAAATAGCACAAACACAGCAGGTAGGCTAAATATTAGAACAATACATTATGTTTATTTGAACACTTCATAAAGTTTGGTGAGGCTAACACTGCAGCATCTGTCTCAGACAGGCAGCAGGAACTCGACCGAGACAGCAAGTGCAACGATGACGACGGGAATTGGAACATATTCCGGTTTATGGGGTGTATATTTGTTAATAAATACATTGTTTACCCAGAAGGCCGACCCTACTGCTTAATCTGTCTGTTTGATCGATGTCGACGTATAAACAGCGAATCTACTGTATGTCGCGCACTTATTCAACTGTTTGCTTTACCGACTAAACTGGCGTCGTTCCGGATTTGTGTGCTTCAGGTTCATCGACAAAGCAACTAGCCTGCTGTCAGGTCCAGACAAGTCTCAGAAAAAAAACACTTGTAAAAACCGGACGTGTCTCATCAGTGTGTGAGGTGCGCATTTTTTTTTTTTTTTTACCTTCGAGTCGACCTCGCCAACTTCCACAAACTTGTCCGTCCACCAGACTCGCACCCCGCCAGACCCGGAGCATAACTTCATACGCGGCAGGCTCAATCTACTCACCCATGCTGGCCGGCACAACACATCCGGTGAAGCCGCCGCGGTTTGTTTGGCAAATCAGTGCATCTCGGGAGGCGGAGACCCGCAGCCCGTTACTTCACGGATGAGAGCCGCGGAGAGCAGACCACTGAGCGGTGACCTATCAGTGTCTGACCGAACACCACAAATGACCTCCCTTCTTTTAACCTCTTAGTGGCCTGCCTCCGTGCTGCTGCTCAGATCTACTTGTTGTTGTTGGTTTTTTTTTTTTTACTTTCTATAATTTATAATGTCATTATTGATGGAACGCAGTAGCCGTAGTATCTGTGGATCAGATACTACTTGGTAGTATCTGGTAGCCTAGTCCATGAAGTATCTACGCTGTGCAGTGTGCAGCTGTGGCGTGTCTAAACATTCACCAATAAAAATCCCTGATAAAAACCTCTATCACATTTTTTCTTATTCAACCAGTACATGTCAGGTTGGACCAAAGCAGATATGTGGCCTCCTGTCATAGCGATTTAAATTACACCAGGGTCTTTGATATGAAAACATTTGGAGCCCTCTGATTTACAGTAATTTGCCTATTTTATATACATTTTTATGGAAATGTGCAGTATTATTATTGAGTGCTTTGGATTAGTCTAGTAAGTGTGATATTGGAGATTTGTTGAATTTACAGTGCAAGGAGTATGGAAGTTTCTGTTTTATTGCTTTACACCATGGAATCAAAGATTGAATGTGGCTTTTTGACACAGATCAATCAAAAAAGAAAAATTATCTTTAATGTCAAAGTGAAAACAGATCTCTCCAAAGTAATCTAAATGAATCACAAATGTAAAATACAAAAGTCATGTTTGCAAAAGGATTCACCCCCTTTAACAGGACACACCTAAATCATCACTGGTGCTTCCAACTGTAGAAGTCACAATTAGTTCTATGGTGTGTAGTCAAGGGGTTTCAATTGATTATAGTATAAAAACTGTATCTTTGTGAGTCAGAATTGTTGCAAAACCTCCAACATGAGGACAAACAAATGCTCACCAATAACCCCCCCACCCCCTATATCGGCTGAATCGAGGTTAGCTTATGGCTGGACAGCACCCCTCACATGACAAGTGACCTACAAGTGCTACACAAGCAACTCTGCGAAAAGCTAAGGTTAAATAATTAAACATAAAAACTTCCATGAGGTGTGAATACTCTTTAAAGGCACCGTGTAAGACAATAACCATCTCCACAATAGATGGAAAACAAATGAACACATTAATATAGTAAAGTACTATAACACAGCGTGCTTTACAGTATGTTCCATGTTTATATGTTTACTGAAATAAACACAACTACTCCAGCATGTATTATTATGAATAGCTGACACAGAAACAGAGATACTGTTAGTGTCGTACAGGATGAAAAGAGCATGTGCAAGTACATACATAGATAATTTATGAATCTTGCAAGTCACTCTTTGTTTGTATGCTTACAGTTCTATACAGCCATATATGATGTTCATGAAAGGCTTTTTATTTTGGCGTGCTTCAAATCCAGTCCACCAAAATGACATTACAAAGAAACATCTCACAGAAAAAATGTCAGTAAGCCAGAAAATATCACCAGTATCAGTTTTGAGTCAGTGAGTAAGATTGGCAGTAAGACAAGCAGAGAAACACACCAGCAGGGTGCGCACTCACTCAGATGATTACCTGAAAACCACCGGACTTTCCAACAATGTGTTGTTCAGTTTTGTTATGATCTAGAATATATTGGCTTTCACATTTAGTTTCTGCTGCCATTGTAATGTAAATGATTAACAACCATCTAAAGCAGTTGGACAGTAAGAGCATGTCTAGTAGTATATCTGTAACCTGCAGTATCCGGAGTGGATGTTTCTTCCACCTGTGCATGTCCACAGGTCCCTTTAAAAGTTCTGTGTCAGACTACAAGAGGTGGTTCAAAACCAACAGATGGATCAAAATTTCATTTCATCCTCTTCGGCACAGTCAAGCTGACCTTCATCAGTTGCTGCCCAGTTTTAAAAGATGGCACACAAAGGGAAGATTACAGTCTCCAGCGGCTTGTTATGTCATGAAGCCAGACCTTCTCCGCCTCTCTGGGAACAAAGGGTTAAAGGTTACAGACAGACAATGTGGGCCGTCTGTCTGCCTGTCAGTGTGTGATTAAACTGTGTACAGTTGTGTATTTCCAACCCTCCCGCTCCGTGTAAGACTTTTTCTGGGGCCTTGTGCATGGAGCATGCAAAAGGCTGTTGTCTGGCAGAAACAACTCGGTTCTTAAATGCTATGGACGGCTTCAACAATGTCTTCATTTATAAGGAAGTGACAGAAAGAAAGAGAGAGAAAAAGACAGACAGTCCAACAAATGAAACAGAGACAGATCTGCAGTTATTGTGAGATTACAATCAACATCATTCACTGTCACAAAAAAAAAGACTGAAGCTTCTGCAGCTCAAATCTGCCAGTTAACTTTAGATGCACTCTGATCGTACAGGTGGATTTGCAGGGATTTAAATCAAACCAGAAAAGACCAGGGATTACCATTATGGAGCTATTTTAAGATGCAAATGAATTCAATATATTATATAGTCCATCAAATGTTTTGTTTTTTTCCTTTGGCCAGTTAAGATCATTTAAACTTCCATATCTCATCAGAAACATGGCTTCTGATTGACTTTCATTAGTCTGCTCTCCTCAGGCTAGCAAAATGGGTGAATATCAGTCTTTAGGATTCATGAATCATGCTTTATCCTTCTAAATTGTCGTTCTGCACACTGCAGGGCTCCAATATCTGCAATTTATTTCACCAAGTAACATCGAAAACGTTACCTTGGTGAAATAAATAGTGAATACTGGAGCCCTGCAGTGTGCGAGACATGTATTTGTTTATTTTGTGATTTGCTTTGTTTCGGCTCAGCACCTGGATTACTCCTATTTTGCAATACTGTAACTTCAAATGTCTGTCAATGCATCTGGAGCAAACATATCTCCTCAGAAAACATGCTTAATATTCATACAGTACATGGCATTTTATATATAACATATGCAACATATGGTTGGATTAAGCTAACTCCATTTTATGTTTAGAAACTGACAAGCATGAATTATAGACAGATACTTACAGATCTGTTATTTACAGATACTAAAGATAGCTTGCTTCACTGGGACAGTTGATGGATTTTCACACTTGAATGAAGGAACCTGGTCCGGACCCATGAGGGCAACGAGATTAAGACGCATTTGATATTTATCAATATCAAATATTTCATTTTAAGTCTACAGCAAAATGAAGATTTGTTGCTCTTTAGAATTTTGACTATTTATAAACTGCGAAAAGAAAGCTGGAAGTTTGCTAAGAGACACTAACTTGTAACATCTTAGAATAATTTTTTTAATTGTCTTTTACATTTTACAACCATAAAATCAGATATATATACTGAAGCTTAGACACAAACCCCTGTTGATGCACTACAGCCCCAAATGTGACTACATCAAGATCCCAGATGTATGAATAAAATATGTTGGTTGACAAGAGGCTTTCAAGCAACAATTAACATTTTTTTTAAAACTTTTTTTTACAAAACAAATGGTCTTCCCTGCTTCTTCTATATCACGTAGACATATTCCATGTTTGCGTGCCAGAGTCTAAGTGTGTGCTTGTGAGATAGAAAGGTACATTGTCCGTTTTTCTAAGTTGGGAATTCTTACGCCCGAAATAGCTACTGTTGGATAAGACTCCAATTATACTGTGGAAGGGTTGTGTTACGAGTCAGTGCTCTGAGGAATAGGAAATCACTGTAGGTGCTGTTGTTGTAATGTGCAGTCACTGAGAGTAATTCATGGCACACACTCTGTAACTGCTCTGCCATTGGTATACACCACCTTACTGCCAACCGGGCAGCTTATAGACTCATAGAATCCCATATTAGTTATCCAATTAGCTCCATGCACAGAGCAGCTGCAGTGTATCTGCACATAGATAAGGTGGACAAAATAAGAGTAACACTTTAAAATATAAGACAACCATTTACTATATAGTGCACTTTATTTATGCTCCACTATTTCAATTTTGAAAGTGAAATGTATTCATCGTTGAGTGCCCTCAAAATATCTTATACTGGAATATAAAAGTAGTATCCATGGCATGTACACTTCTGCAACAATCCCATAATGCAATGTGTCACATCTTTTACCTTTGTTTAACTCTACACTCAGTGATGACGCAAAATGACAACTTGTAAGTGTCCAAGACATCGATTTGCTGCTCACTATAGAGCAAACTACCAAGTGTCTATTGTATAAAAAGTACTGAATGAATGAACGAGGGTGTGATTTCAAACACAGTTCTCTCATAAAGTATGAGTAAACTAAGCACTATGCACCTCAAAATGTTTTTATTTTATTACCTTGTAGGGTGTTTCTGATTATTTTGTCGGATGTTTTTATGTTTTGTGATATGTATTGGTGTATATAAGATCATTTTACATGTGCCCTGACATGAAACAACCCATCAGATGGCTGGGTGGAACCAGCTGACCAGCCTTTTCTTTGGATTTATTGCTTATCATCACAAGATTAATGCAAATGGTGTTATGAAAAAAAGGTGTAATGCCACAGAAAAGATGACATGTTATGGAGAGAGTTTGAGGGAGTTCAGGAGAAATTAAGCTCGTACAAACTTTATTTCAGTAATTAACTGGGCACTTTTCTTTGCTACACAACTGCTAATCATTTGTTACCATAAAGTGACCTACTAGCATTGCTAAGGGCGGCTACAAGTCATCAAGTACTTATAAATTATGTGAGTGATGCCATTTTCTGTAATGTCTCTCCCTTTATGACAAATATTTGCTGACTACATATGTGTTCGATATGGGTAAGGGCCAGTCTTGTGAAACTCTAGGCCATGCTGCCACCCAATGAGCAACTGGTGTCACCATACCTGTTTAGAGCAAAGCTGGAAACCTGAACCGCTCTCCGGCTCACCACCTGAGTTCTAAGGAAGTCTTAGCCCATTACTGAAACACTGTGCAGCTCTGAGGTTCAAGCTGTCTTGGATTGACAGCACTGGCAACAATAGGTATCGACATGGTTCCGTGCAGTCACTTTAATGCTTTTATGAGTCTGTGAGTGCCAGAGAAAAATAATAGAAGGGAGGAAAATGGGAAATAAAGAAGAAAAAAGAAAACCAGAGGCAAACAGTGGCCGATGTAGGAGAATCTGCAGGCTTTGCACCAATCTTGGTAAAGTAATTACAGCATGCTCCAACATCATATTCATGTAGTTGTTATTTTCTACTCTCACCCTGAAGACTCTTACAGATACATTTTGTGTGCAAGATATAAGGAATAATAAATAAATACAGCACAGGTGTGGGGTTGTGACTATATTGTTTCCATGGTAACATGATGTATATGTTTACAGTTTTAAGTTTCAGATTGAGGTTTTTTCACTGCATGTATTGTGTATTGATTATTGAATAATCAATAATCAATACACAATACATGTTATTATTTCAAAGAGCTTAAATGACTAGAATTTGAATAAAAGACATTTATCACAGGTTTTATTTCTCTTTATATTCAACACACCATATTGGAGGAATAATGTTATTAAACAATTATCTTTACTTCATAAATAAGGTTGATTTCATCCTCCAAAGTGTCAAAGCAGGCTTTGCCCTGCCCCCATTTAAACAATCTTACACATATACACACACAAGCACACATGTAAATAAACCACATGCAAATAAATGACAACCATAATGATCACTAATATGATGTTGCAGTGGGGAAATCATAAGCAGCTACCTCCATACGGTTAATACTTTTTCACCCACAGTCTCTTGGAATAAAATCACAAAGTCTCATTATTTACTGAACCTTAAGAGCCTCTCTAATGTGATGGTCTATGAATATATGATATATGAATGTGTCAAGCTTCAGAACAGCCAACATTTCCAAAATGACTGATATTAAATCTAATCTGAATGAGAAGAAATGTGAAATCTTGGCTATTGGTGCTCTTTTAGTGGGCAACTTTTAACACCTACAGTTCAAATACAGTATCTTCCAACCTCTCTACCTCTGTCTGTCTTTCTGTTTGTTTCTGTCTGATAATGCAGACATATTATCAAAAATAATATCAAGATACACTTTAAATGGGCACCGATAAGGTACTGAAAAGAAGCTGAATCTGAACAAGGCATCTCTTCACATTGCTTCAAATAAAAGATTTTGTACATGTGCCGTGTTTCAGTTCGTGTACTTTCATACTTACACTTGCTATTGTGAGTACTTGAGTGCGTTGACACTGACAAATATGGCAAAATTCAGTGCACTATGAGACATTGCTGATGTTTCAACTGGTTATCATTAGATGTTACTATAGTGTCCATACTGTATGGATTTCTTGACCCTGCCAAAATTGCCTTAGGAATCAAGTGTCATGAGTTCTACTTTAACATGCTAATCATCTACTGGCGTGAATCCCAGACTCACATCACTGACACAATAATTTCTGGGCATAAGCCCCATCTGTCTGCTAAATTTCACGGAAACATGTTCATATTTTTGGGATTTCCTGCTTAAAAACCCAGTAGGGTCCTTAGATCTTTAAGAAGCAGTCAGCTGGTTGTACCTCAAGCCAAAACTAAAGAGAGTGTAGCTGCTTTTAGTTATAATGCTGCACACAAATGGAACCAACTTCCTGATGATCTCACATGTGCCCCAACTTTAGTCACTTTCAAATCTAAATGAAAAACTCTGCTCTTCTCCTGTGCCTTTGCTTGACTGGTATGTATGTATGAGCTGTAAAGGTGGGGCAGTAGAGGGAAATGTTAAATGTAGGCAGATGATTGTTTGGCAAATGGAGTCAATGCAGTGTATTCATATGCATAATTTGGTAATTAGAAATGCATTCATGGTTACATTGTCAGGTTGTCATGGCAATGGACCACATGAGCAGCTCTCTAGCTCACAGAAGTTGCTAAATCAGAGATTGCAAACACAAATCTTCAGAATAACTGTAGACATCTAGGAGAGGATTAAATTATATTAAATACATTTTTGCATTGATGATGTAATCTTTCTGGGTGTGTTTGGTGCATTTCAAGTATGTATGATCATGTTATCTAATGAAGTATCAAGTAATTGAGGTCATATCTTTGGTTAACAAGTTAAATATATATATATTATGTATATATATACATAATATATAAAACACATATACATATATACAATACATGGAGAAACTATAAATTCTACATTTAACCTGCACACATACATCTGTAGAATCCAAGGTTTTAATGATCTATAGAATCACACATTGTGTTTTAATGCTAGTAAAGTACATTTAGAGAGAACACAAACATATTTGTTGAGGCTCCCAAAACAAAATTCAATTGAGCATCCAAACAAAGCATGGACAAACTCTAATTCATCGCATCCTATTGTAGTGACACAAGCACTGAGAACACAGCGGGGAAATGGGCTTAGTGTTGCCTGAAAGACTGATCCTCATCTCTCTCCATAGTGTCATTTCCCTACAAAGTGCAATGCACATCATAAATTGCCAAAATTATGGCAAAATGACTTTTGGACGTTATGACATGCCACTGTTATAGATGAACCAGCTGTGAGTCATTGTGTCTTCACTCTGGTTTGACAGGGAATCTTATTCCGACTACACACCACCACAGCACAGTATAATAGTAGAAGGTTATCATATAGGGGCTTGAAATCTACAGTATGTATCATGGTGTGTTGAGTAAAGGGAGCACAGCTGCTTATAGTAGAATGAAGCTGCCAGCCAACTACTCAATAGTTTTTAGGATTTCAGCTTTTGAGTCTCTTTTGGCACCAATCCTCCAGTCCCTTTCAGCAAGTGAATATGTTAACGTTCCTCTGTGTAACAGAATGACAAACAGTGTGCAGCTGAGTCTGCAGACGGGGACAATCTGTTGTCTCCACAACACTCTGAAAATATGCTTTGATAAAGTGTGATGAAGTCATAGGTGTGAAACTGCTCAATATGTCACAGTGGCTGTGTCTATGTTTTGTATTTCATACACAGAAATGTAGTTACTTAAAATATCCTGAAATTCAGACTGAACTTGATTATTATGGAAACAGAACATACAGTATTAGAAAAAACCCAGCAGATATTGGAAGATATTGCTTTGATATTGGATTCATGCTATTTTTAACATATTCTCACATTCATCTAAAGCCAGTAGCAGGTTGCAGGTTAGGCATTTACTCTAAGAAATCTATTAACCTAAACTATCATCGATCGAAGAAAGAATCAGAGAGAGCAGTGACTGAAACCAGACAGTGTCTGAGATGGGGGATTACAAAGAGTCACTGGGGTAATTAAACTCTGCTGGCAGACAGAAGAAGGGGCTACTTTTGTTATCAGATTTGTTTTAATTGTTGGGGGCTAGAAGCAGAGTCAGTGTCTATACACTATGGTGCCCAAGAGTGCCACTTCAGCACAGACAATGAGCCTCGAATTTCTCCAAGCATGTCTACCCTCCAGAGCTTTCCCTTCTTGAAATGATGGACGTTAGCTTAGAGAGTGACAGGCTCCAACAGTGTCATTGTAGACAGTGTGAACTCGTTATAAATAACCCTGTCACCGTTTGCTTATTATAGCAACTTCAAATGGTTGAGAATACATTAGGGGCATTTGACTGATGGTCAACACAGTCCCTAGGCTATTGCTCAATTGACCTGGTTGATAGATGTGACAAGAAAAATGTATGTTAGCTTATCACAATAATTTGCCTTTTTATAATAAACCTTTTTAGTAGTTTGTATATACAGTGTCTCTCCAGAGTAATATTTAGCTGTTAATCCAGAGACAGGCAACCTGTAGGCTGCTACAGACTAGATTATGATATTTATAACATAGGTTTAATATAATATCTATGGTTGAGAAAACCATCTCTGCAAATGTCAATTTAGGAGCTCTCTCATTAGCTTTTGATTGTGTGCCATGGTCTTCCTCAGCAGATGGAGTTTGAACAATTGTCATGGAATTCCATTTGTTCCTGAGCTCTTTAAGGACTTGTAGTCTTTGTTGGCCTATAAACTGAAACTTTCTTTTTATTTTAATCTAAACTAAGAGACCGTTTGACATAAAGTCAGCTGATGAAATCAAACATTCCATTACAATTGCATGGGATACAATCAAAAAGGTCCAGAACAGTTGCTGTACGTTGTGGTTACACAGTTTCCTTAACTGCTGTCTAACCTGAAATTATCTATGATTGTCTTCTTTGATTCCCTAAAATTAATTGGTGCCAGTGCCATCTGCAACTCAGCCGAACGTCTTCAAATAGAAGATGTGAAAAGTTCAAGGAAATTGCCAGTCAAATGGGGTAATCAGGCATATTTTATCTTGCTTCACCTCGAATATAAAACATGCAATTATCCATATCCTTACATAACCTTTTGCCTCAAGTGTGGCCCTTTAACTGTGTCGCTACAAAGAAAACGTTGCATCATCTAATTTTGCGCAGTGTAATTTCTGCAGGGTTCAGTGTTAACCAAGTTAGTGTTATTTGCTTCAGTCGAGATCTACTGTAATAACACATAATATGAAACAGCAATTAAGCAGAAAGTCAATGAGTTATTGTTTCTTTAGCACGGCATGTCATCCAATTACAACAACAACAACAACAACAACAACAACAGCATAAGGAGAAATACATTAAAATGCTGTTATGTCAGGTTGTTTTCATTTTGCATTTAGAATAAAATCCTACATTAGATGCTGAAAATTTTGTTTGGAGCTAAAGTCACACCAATGTGACATTACCAATATCTTTTTAAGGAAATGAAATAATCTATTTTTTGCACGTTGTTCTACACAAGGAACTCAAGAAGGCAAAAGTTTACTTGCTACTTCAGACTGAGGCTTGACATTAATCATGAGGCTGTTATTTATAAGCAAGTTGAAACCTAGATGTTTCAGTGCATAAAAAGCAGTGACATGTCATTAAGCAGTCACCATCAGGAGTGAATAGCCATCTGGAAACAGCTACAAGTTGGTAATTAGTGATGAAAAAGCAGGCACCTTTCCAGCTGTAGCTAAAGAAAACGTCGAACATATTCAGCGTCTCTCTGAGGACCACATCATCAACTGCACATTAGTAGTTAATGGAGAAAGCTTTTACTTATTGACAGTAATGGATATCTTCAAGTTCCATGAATCAATATGCAATTCTGTTGGTGTACATGTAATATGTGTTAAATAAAACTACCTCGCTGATTACATTTACTAAATATAGGCTACAATGGGATATTGATTTATGAGACAAAAACACACAGGAAGTCAATACTTTGCATTACCGTTCCATACGAGCACTATAGAGATAGAGCACCTTGGAAACCAGCACAAAAATACACATTTAAATATGAGTCAACAGGTGTCACAGACCCAGACTACAGGAAGCTGGGAATTCATATAATTTCTTTCTCAAAAGACACTTCTCACATAATATCTTACTCAGAAATCTGTATTACATGAAAGCCAGAACACATAATATAAGAAAAAAAACAAAAGCAAAGAAATAAGAAGAGGAACTGTGATCTAAAAAAAGTGAAGAGAGAGACAAATGTTGGCCACTGGCCAAGAAAGATCTAATTCATGTATTATTGATTTAACATTTTGCAACAAATCATTTGATACAGTATATTTGCTCCTTGTTTGTGAGTGTGTCCGAGGTGGTGACAAACCCATTCATAATGAAAACCTAATGGACAGTGACTTATGGTAAGTGCTTTTATAAGTAAAAAAAACTGAGTAACAAATTACCCAGATTTCAGCTGTTTTACAGTGAGACAATGATAATTTAAGCTAACACAAACAGCATTACTGAAAGGTACTTTGTAGAGCTTTTGACCACAAGTAGCACTATGGAACAATGTTTTTATAAGTGGGTTCCCATTTTGTTTGCATCCTACGCAAGTGCAAGCAAGTGGGCAGCCTGATTTACATCTTGCCCTTGATTTTCACTCATTTTTACTAATCAACAGAGGGTGGCGGTAATGTGCCAACAAGGAATGCACCAACATAGGTACAGACTGCAACCAAGCAAATAAGGATGTAAACATTATAGGATTTGAAAAATAAAATAAACAAATTGGCTTTGCATGTGTTTTGAGGATGGAAACTCACAACGTTTATTATCTAAATCTTGCAATTACACACTGCAACATCTCTAACAGGATATTTTTGAAGACGACACCTACTTTGTCAACTTGTGAAAAAAAAAGTTATAATCACAGAGCTGTGGCGACCAATGACAGCTTGACAGATGGAGGGGAGCTGGCGTCAGTACAATGTCCAGATGATAAATTAAATGACAAGGACAAAGACATTTTTCAGCTCCACTTAGGATCAGCACCATTTAGCATGGTCTCTGTCCACATAAATCTCCCATCAAGACTCTGTTTTCGCTCTACTGTACTCATGCTAAACAGCTGAAGTAAAGAAACAAAATTATGTTCTGACTGCAACAGTTTTAAAAACATATAGCATACATGCACTGAAATACTGATTGTTAATGTTATAGTGACACTCTAAACATCTATGATTTAAGAACAAAACATTCATCCCTTATGGCTATGAAGGTAGTTGTACAAGGCTCATTGCTTGCTCTTTCATGGGTCCCAGGCTGTAGTCAATGTGGAATAATGGCAGTTCCAATGCATTCCAATGGTAAAAAGCTTTCACATCAGCAAAAAGTATTGAAATGTCCATAGAAACATCTCAAACCACTCCTGCAGCTCAACACACCACACTATAGCAAGCATACGAGTATTGCATTAGAAGGCCCTCCTGCTCTTCAAAATATGACTGAAATCTAGAAATGAGTCAAACATCAAGCCTGTTTGTGTGTCATCCTTCATGCAGAATTATAAATAAATAAATGACTGAATATAATGTTGAATGAACAGACTTATTCACAGCGATGAATGAAATTGGGAAAGCCATCCACTCCACATAAGAGGCTTCTCCTACTTCTAATCTAATAACAGCGTGCAAACATAATTTGTCCATTCAAATCAGTCAGCATAAAAAATGCCCCTCAAGTCAGAATGAAAATGTAATGACTGCTTCACTTTGATTCCAAACTTTTGAGCATATGGGGACATATCCAGAAGGCATATAACCAAAAGTACTACCAACAACTTGAGACTTCATATTTTGACTTACATTATACTTTTTTCTTTTGAAACATAATATACAATAAAAAGACACATGTCATACAAGATACATTACACATTATGTAATACTGAAAGCTATGGGCAAGACATTTTTGTCCATTTGATTTCTTATTTATTCAGTATTTGATGTTTCTAATAATTGGGCACAGAGTAAGACATATATACTCTTTATTATCATGATAATAGAACTGACGATGCCAACACTGTCAACAAGTCTGGTGTTGTTGAGGACTGCACACGTGTTTGACCACAAAGTAAATATGCACAAATTTTACTAAACATCACGTCATCGCTCCATGTAGCTAATTGTTCCATTCTGAGGCCCATTTCATTATATTTGTGATGTGCGACAACCCTGGGTCTGCTTCAGCACCCTTGGTATCTGAGGCCTGCTTGTAGTCTTGACTGTCTTGCAGGTTAATAGATAGGCAGGGATTTGCTCCCAAGATCTGTAAAGCTCCTATAACTTCGCTCTGGGTCTGTGTGCTGCATTTGTGTTTCTTTTCTGCTCTCGAAGCATCCTCATGCCAGAGTCTTCACACCATCCCGTCACCTGCAAATTAGTTTACTGTCTACCACACCCCAGTGCTTTTTGCATTTGGGTTTATTTTGGTGTCTCTCCCATATTTCCTAAAAGCTGGATGGTGATTGGCATCATTAGCTCTTGCTTTTTGAACACGTCATGAAATTGTTTCTAGTTTACATTGAATGCAATTCATCAGATGCTTTAGAAAACTATGGGTAGTAATCATAAACACTGTTTAATGCAACGCGAACGTGTGATTAAGTGGAACATGGCAACAACAGACCTTTTTGAATTCATTAATTATACCTGTGTTGACTAATGGGATTCACCCATATACATAGCCCACTGAGACAGCAAAACTAGCTACACAAATTTTAGTTTCAAAATGAGGGCTCAATACCATTATTGGTATGATGCAACAACCCATAACAACGCTAGAATCCAAAATAGAATGGCAGCAAAAGATAACAAATGCAGTTCACAGCCTTGAGAGTAATCAAAGATCAGCCAAGACAAATCAGTCAAACAGCACCCCAAAACGTGGTTCTAGCAGTAATAGGGAGGGCTGCTGTCAGAGGTATTCCTGAGGGATACCAGTACTGAAGAGGTTAGCGCTCCAGTGGAGAAAGCAAGGCCCACAGACAGGAGTCCAGGCACCTGCACCTCCTGTTGTGATCTCATGCTCAATTTACTTGTTTGGTGATTCTGTAGTACATCCAATTTCACTTTGTTTTCTTTGTTTCATTTCACTTTGAACAAAATGCTAATGTTGTCATGGGGTAATTCAAATTATTGAAGCAAATTTTAGTGTTATTGTGTTTTTTAGCAGAAGGGTAAATAATTCATAATACATCAGAATTCCCAAAGCAAATGAGACTAAGTCTGCTCTGTGAAGCTGTAATTTAGCACAGCAGTGCTTTGAACTAAGCGCTAACGTCAGCATGCTAACATGTTCACAGGGACAATCCTAACATGCGGATTCTTAGCAGGCATAATGTTCACCATCTTAGTTTAGCATGTCAGTGCTAACATTTGCTAATAGCACTAAAAACAAAGTACAGCTGAAGCTGGAATGTCATTAGTTTTGACTTGAAGATGAGAAGTCATGAGATCACCAAAGCAATTACAATTCATCCTGAGATGAACGTCCTGACATGGATGTCTGTGTTGAATGTCACAACAATCCACTCGAGTTATTTCACTCACATTCACATGTGAACCTCATGGTGGCACTAGTGGGAAAGTCAGGTGATAAACAAAAGTCTGTGTCTGCAGCCTCTCTATCCTGCCTCTGGACCTCACCTCCCTCTTCCTCCATTTCCTTCTCTCTCTCTTCATTACCTGGCAATGAGATTCGCCACTTCAGACAGATGTTGTGTAACACCAAACCTGTCATTAATTATGCTAAGGCATCTCACTGTAGTCCTCTGACATGCTGTATTTATGTGCCACTGTACCGCTCCTCAGCCCTATTGTGTGGGTAAACTACCTGCATGAGATGCTAAATCTCCAAAGGTTCTCTGCAAAGTGGAAAAGAGTTTGATTTTATATAGTGGTAAATGTCCAGCGCACACGACTGTGCCAGCAGCTGCAATATGAACAGATCTAATGCTTTCAAATTACTGTTGTTAAATGGGCTCCAGGACAGCTCTCAGAGACAACTGCTCCTTGCGGAAAGCACAATTATAAAAAACCTTCTTCCTTAATACAAGCAGCATAATGACAGCTGCTAATTATAGCATATGCCGTGCCCACCCTCTGGTTTTTGTTTTTGTCTCTTCTACTCTCATGTGACTCAGAGTTAGTTTTGCTTGCTAGTTGCTTGTTAATTTCCCAGAGGTAAAGTAAGCGGTTTCCTTGCATTAGCTAAATGATCACTGGATGTTATAATTTCCATTTAACTAGATGAAAAACTCCAGAGTACAGAGCAGCAGATCTGAACAAATATGTTTTATAATATCCGGAAAAATTATAACCACACAAAATCAACTCACTGTAGCAGCAGCAGATGTATAAACAAGGAGAACAAATACAATTTCCTGGGCACGGCCATTGACATAAGCCATTTTGTGATTGGTGTAGGTCATGTAAGATTCCATTCAAGTGCTGTTTTTCTATTGCCATTTCACTCTGTTAATGATGTTCTATCTAAATATCTCATACATACCAATAAGGTTTTCTAGATAGAACATCTGCTGGCCAAGGGTAGCAGAATTACACATTTTCCGCTTCATTTCTCTACCTCATGCAAATGAGTTATGAAGCAAAGAGTTTTTAATGTAATATTCAAAAGAACAGTTAAAATGAGGCTGCAAATACTTCAATCACATCTGATCTGAAGTGTTAAACTATAATTTTCTCTTTCATTAGTGTTAAGAAATCTTTTATCTTCATTCACTATCTCGAGGGATTAACCTGAAAGCTGCAACCTCCTTGTGCCGCTCACCACTGTGCTCAATCAACTTCATTACTGCTGTAAGAAAAAACACTGCCACAGAAAGACACAGGAAAGTCCGTATCAGCTTGAAAACAGAGAATAAAGTGTGGCTCAGGCACCCACAGACAAACACGCACACTGTACTGTACACACAAACATATGTAAATAAAACATACATTGAGTATTTTTGTATTACGTATTTGGATACTTCCTGCTGTTACAAAGTGAAACATGTGTCTCTGTGCTATAATCCTACTATGAACTTTTGTTACTTCATTTTACTTAATGTGCTTAATTTAATTTGAACATAAAGTAGGAACTTCCTACACATCCTTCATGATGATGTGCTGTGATATAAAAGGGACATTTATACTATTACATTTTATTAATCAAACAGTCAAGAGGTTTATTATAATATAATAATAATAATAATATTAAACTATTAAGATAACCTATCAACATGCTAACGTACCCAATTCCAGACAAACCCTAAAACAGACACAGAGAATCTTAAATTAGCATTCAAGTAAGTTCAAGTTAGGTGGTTATTATCCATTATGTGGTACTAATTAAATAAAGGACTTAATAAAACTCAGCATGCGTGCCCACAACCAGAGTCAATCTGGTTTATGGAAACACCTGTTAATACCAGTCAAACATGCCAACTATGCTAACCCTCCAAGCGTTTGATTTTTATTAGGGAGTGAGTGGGTGATTAGTCAGTAAGGGAATTCTAATAAAGAGTGTTTATTAGCACAGGGATTACACAGGGATACCATTTCAACACATGCCATTTGAGAGCTGGATTTTTATTATATTTACATTATGGTACTTGATGTGAAGGAAAAAGGCTTGAGAGCTAAGCACCTATAGGATGTAACCACAAAGTCTGACCCGAAAAGAACACTGTACAGGAAGGTGTCACAGAAAAAGGAGAAAATGTATGCTCTCCAGATGGTAGATCGTGTCAAGATAATGATAATGCAGCTGCTCGCAGCAAGGTGGTGAAGAGAATGGGCCAAAGAGATAACAGAAAAATTGGGCTATCGCGGTCCAACCTCTTAAATCAAATACAACAGAACACAAAAGAGCTCCAGACATACAAGGTAACTACTGTATAAAAGCATGGAGCAATTAACCTTTAATTAAGACTTCAACATTGCACTTAGTGAATAAACCACTGATTTACAGGGAGCAATGGAGAGAAATGCAATGCATATTTTGTATATTTAATACTCTGTCAACTCTATGTTGATATTGTAATGCTGCTTTTTTCAAAAAAATGTGAAAGAAATCTAAAAATAAATAAATAAATATATATAAATATATATATATATATATATATATATATATATATATATATATATATATATCTGCCAAGACTGCTCTACCTCCACCTCTGGTACCATAGCATTGTCTGCTCATCCAGGCAGGTGCACATTGCAGGGTGGGGGAGTGGGGTGTAAGTGAGTAAATAACTCTTAGTCCAAAATGGGGAAAGGCTTAAATGTCCGGTGAAAAGAAATACAGGCGGACAGGCACAGCTGAGTCTTTGGTTTTGCTTCCAGGGAAAGCAGGGCATGAATTATTAACCAGCGCTCGGTGTAATGAAGTGAAGATGAGCCACTTGGCTCCATGCTCATCAGACCAGGCAACCATGCTTGTTTGGACTACAGTGCCCAGGCCCCACAGCAGGTTACAGTGTCAGCATGTGACATATATATGCACACCGCCGTCATGGACATCACTCTAGGTTATCTAGAAAAAAAGACTGTTGTATTGGGCTGCGTGTTCATATTTGTTCTTACTGCACACCTGTCTCTCCTCTGTCAACACCAGACTTAACAGCAATGTCAGTCAGGCATTTAATGGACTTCAATGTTGTCCCAATCACATAAAGAAGAACCCATCAAAAGAGGAAAAAACGTGTTGCACACACTGGTTTCTAGCTGTCAGCAGAACCTCAGCTGACTTTCTGACCACATGTTTATTGCATGTGGAGCTGAAGCGTGGGATAAAATGTCTTTTTTCTGATGTCCGTATGGCACCGGGAAGGAAACTTAAGCAAGTACTATGGTGCTTCACGTGCACAGTTGTAAAGGGAAATTTCAAAAAATGCACTTCCACTCTTGGACTGCTAGAGGCCTTTCTTTTGGAAATGGAACACGCCCACCTCAGTCCCAGTTCACAGCGAGTCCCAGTCCCCCTGCCTATTGTGAACAGTCCCCTGTGCATTTTCTCATCAACCTTCTGAAATCACGGCAATTTGTGTCAAACATTCAGGGATTTGAACTACAGGAGTTTTTTCTGTATTGTTAGTATAACCCACTATTATTATGTGAATACTGAAACTTACACAATGCTCTGACATTAAAAATGTCTCTCACTCGTCTTGAATTTCCATTAAACCTCTCATGGTTCTATAGGAAAAAACATGCTTGATCAGGAGCAAGGCTTTACACAGTGGCAACCCAGCTATCTAGCATCCTCCATCAATAAACAGCTGTACTGGATGTGCATGGGTCACCAGTTTAACTCCAAATCCAGACCAGTGATGGGACAGAGGAGATGGAGAATAGTTTCCTGCTAGTGAAGCAGTGTTACTACAGGGCTACAGTAACTGCTTGGCTGCTCTCTGCCTGCCTCCTCTTCTGGCAGTCCACATGCCACTGATAATCCCACACAGACCCAGAGGAGGGCTTCGGGGTCACCCCCGTGTGTGAGCTGGGAAGGACAGGAAGCTGGCAGGCGCACATTGTCTGGGTCAGAGGCAGTGGGTGACTGCAACAAACTCGTCAAGAGTGGAAGACTGGTGGTGTTGCTGTTGGACGGTGACCTTGCTGACCAGCTAGACTCCTCGTGGATATCCCCGCCTCCAAAACAACACTCAGTGCCTGTTTAGGTTGGCCCGCATACTGCAGGTTGGGTGGTGGCAGTGTAACAAAAAGTAGGTTGAGAGGGAAAAGGTTTCTGGCAGCAACAATACCTCCCACTTGGTGAAAACAACAACAAAAAAGTCTCAAAAGACCTGCGACGAAATGGGTTAGAAGACAACACTGCTGTCAGTTACATCTTCATAAAATCCAATAACACTAATAAAATCGATTTAGCTGTTTTTTTCTGGTTTCACTTGTTAATAAATTGCTCCACATACATCACACTGCAAAAGCACCATGAGCGAACACTTACAGTTTCTGTTATTACCTTTTTTCCAGTGTTGCGTGAATGCAGCATAAACACAAAGCAAATCAGTGTGGCAACATCTTGGGTGGATGAGTTACACACTCGCATGTCTACATACAGGGATAACAGCCCCCACGAGATAAGAGCAAAAACACATTATAAGGGCACAGTTCATCATTTATTATCACTGTTATAATGCATTCCACATTATATTCTGTCTATATGGGCTCACAGTTGGATGAAGGGATTTGCCTCTAAATTGAAAGAGAGTGGAATGGTTCAGCAGGTTAGTGCCTTATAGTATAACTGAACACATAATTGTTATTAGCCAATATACTTTCTGGGTAATAATTCTTGAGAAGACATGTTTACCTAAGGCAGCAAGCACAGCCAATTAGACCACGTCAGTACTGAATACAAACATAAATGTGTGTGTAGCGATAAAGTACGACATAAGTGTCAAGCCCTGCCATTATGAAGACAATTGACATTAAAGCTGTCAATGCAGTCACAGGAATAATACGCTTCTTTATCATTCAATAAGGCAATTCTCTTGTACAAGACTTTCAGTGGGACTGTAGTCATTCCTGAGGAGCCCGCAGGCAAGAAACAATACTCAGGTGTTGAAATGTCTCTTCGCTACATTAAAATCTGTAAATATTTGCACCGCCGTGAGATGCTAAGCAGAAGGATAGCTTTCCACTTTAATGAACACAGAGAGGCTATGGCATGGTTCAGCTCAATTGTAGTTACACACATGGTGTAAAAGGCCACACCCTGAGAATGTCGGCCCGGCTCTGTGCATATTACACACAACTCCTTCCTCCTTTTCCCTTTGCTGCACATTTTACAATGCAGGAAGGACCCTATATCACTGTATATAATACATCAGCGACTACTATCGTTAATTTCTTCTCTCTTTCCCATTCTCTCTCTCTCTCTCACTCACTCTCCTCAGGGGTTCCCAGTGGCTGTCCAGAGCACATGTGTTTTGGTTTACCTAGAGTGGAGCCCTATCTGAGCCCGGGCTGAGAGCAGAATGTGGGCTTTGTCTGTGGCACCATTAATCAACTGTCCTTTAACAAAAACAGAAAACCAGATGAGAGACAAAGGGAAGAGACGTGGGGGGTGGGCCCTTATTTAGGTAGAAAAAAAGGCAGAGAGGAAAGAGAGAGAAAGAGAGAGAGAGAGAGCGAGAGAGAGAGAGAGAAGGGGGGATGCTTGACCCAGATCCAGGCCTTCAATAAATCAAGCAGCAACAATAACAAGCAAAGTTTTCATGTGGCTTGACTGATTAATCAGGCTTTTTTTTTGACATGGGAGGCAAGGGAGTCTTTTCTTCTTTTTTGGGCCTTGTCTCTCTTGTGGGACACTGCGGAGTGGCTGAGTGAGTCTTTTTATGTTGGGTGTTTATGTCTTTATGCTGCAAGGTTTTTGAGGCGGAGGCCTGCGTCGTTCCACGGTTTAATGAGAGTAAGGCCTTCACTTTATGGTGCAACGGGACAATTTCACTGAAGGTTTCCGGCTACATTAATGGGAAACAGGAAGGTTGTTGGAAAGTATGGACACGCACGTTCCTGCGCACACACAAAGACATATACCGGTGTATAAACGCACGCTGTTTTACACATATGCACGCACTACCTGCACAGTGAGCTGCAGGATGTGAAGCAGCCCTCTGAGACTCTTTGCGAGGTGCCGATCGATGGGCATTGAGTGTGGACAAGGAGGCCTCAGGATCGATAGGGCCATTACAGAAATGTGCCTACTGGGACCTGGGAGAGGAGGTGTGGGGGGTGGATACATCTGAGCCCTTGACGCTGTCTTCTTTACCTCATTGGTGGGAGGTTTTACTCCACGTGAGTGTTGGGACAGACACACACACACACACACACACACACACACACACACACACGCAACAGAAACGTGGACATGTACGCGTGCATTAAAACGAGCCTTACATACGGAGGATGTCATGTACTGTACATGCACTTGCTCGCTCACATGTGCGCGCACACAGAGCAGCTAATGGCATCCCAGGAGACCTGCTGCCACACCAGGAGTGCTCATCCTCATCTCCTCT
This sequence comes from Nannoperca obscura, assembly GCA_036024295.1. NCBI lineage: Eukaryota > Metazoa > Chordata > Actinopteri > Centrarchiformes > Percichthyidae > Nannoperca > Nannoperca obscura. The sequence continues at coordinate 27,051 of JAVQJL010042628.1, forward strand.
CAATCTCCCCATATTCAGTGCCCTAATCTACAATCTTCCTGTGGGGGGAAATATTCTTTCTGCCTCTCTAACTCACTTTTGGCGCCATGTTCTCCTCTGTTTCCTCCTCCTTTTTCTCCATCAGTCTCCCTCTCTCTCTCCATGCTTTCCTCCTGTGCACTGCAGTGTCACCAGAGCTGCCTGTGACAGACTTTCTGTCACCCCCCCCCCCCCCCCCTGTCCTCTGCTCCTCCCGCCACTCCTCTGCTGCTCACAAAGAGAACACTGACTGTTCTACTCTCTCTCACACATAAACACACACACACACTCGCGCACACACAGTTGGGGAAACAGCAGCACAACATAACATAATCCCCCCACCGCTTCCAGTTTAGCATGATCTTGAGGCGTCTGTGATGATTTTGCATAAAGGTTTACTCATGGTCCAGTGCAGCTGCACAGCTGACTGCTCAGTTGACGTAGGTAATGTAGCTTAAGCAAAAGAATACAGTTTTAGCCAATGATGTCCTGTATTTAGATTAGCTCGGTTATACAAATGTCACTTTGAAAGGAAAAACATTTAAGGATCCGTCTACTCCCAAAATGCTATATCCATGATGTCTTAAATAAACAGTTACCAAAAAGTCATGCTCCAATATCTAAACATAGAAAATTCAACTTATTCAAGTGCTATACTTTGCAACTATACCATACTCATACAGGTGCTAATCACATAAAATTACACACAGATGAGCCAGTCAGGCAGGCGACTGAAACCAATGAGGCAGACTGTGAGCTGGCTCTTGCATCCATCGCCACTCCAGGAAAAAAAGTGAAAAAAAGATTCTTTTTTCACCACATTTAATGCTCCTAGTAGGAACTGGAGGAGGAGAAGGGTCTCCTCCTACTCGCCATCGCCCTCTTTTATGCGGCCCATCTCCACCAGCACCGCCATCAAAGGACGGTTGAAAATAGTGATTTTGGATGATGTTGTGGAGACGAAGTACTATTAAAAGTCTGGCAAATGCCTTTTCCAGCGCTTATGAAATAGCACGGAGGTGCCATGTCGGCTCCTGCAAGTGCTATCCAAAAAACCCTTCTGTGGCTGATCTCACACACACACACACACACACAGATGCACGCCCAGTGTCTGGGCTCAGCTAGCAGTCCCCATTGGTTTGGAAGGCTATAGCAGGCTATAACAACTACAGCCTGGCCGGCCTGTTAGTAGTGGGCCCTCTGTTTCAGCAATCTGGGTTCCCTTTGCCTTTGGACAGGGACCAGGTCAGGCTGCACAATACACCACTGTGTTTGGAGAGTGAGAGAGAAAGAGAGAACTGCGGGCACGCTGGTCTCTGCATGCACACACGTATAAATAAGTGTGTGCGCATGCATGTATGTTTGAGTATGTTTTGGTTGTGGGAATACTGCACATCTGTGTGTGAGCACGTGCAAGTGTGTGTATTATGATTGTTGGGCCCACCACGCCCTCCCTCTCATGCATACTGGATGGCAAGACCTCCCTCCCCTCCCATCTCCCCAACCTCCATCGTTACATCATCATCGCAACAGGTTTTTTGCTACCTCCAGGGGTCCCAACCATTTTGGGACCCCTGGAGGTAGCGTTCTTGGAAACCTCCAAGAGGTCAGTGCACCAGAAGTAATACGCATCACTGTCAGCCTGAAACAATACAGCGGAGAGCAAACGTGCTGGAGTGTGCAACTGTGACGACCACAAGGAAAACAGACTGCAGATACAGAGTGGGCCTTTAAGCAGCACAGGCGGCACCTGTCCCTTTAAGATCTATGTCTCACAGCTCGCGGGTGCTGAGCTGAGCGGGCTAGCTTGAGCCGAGCTGCGCTGTGCTGTGCATGTATGGTAACAGGGGGGAACTGCGCCGCCCAGCCTGCCAGCCCACCACAGGGAATTTGTTTATGTTTCCTTGCTGCCAAGTTCCTGTCAGGAGGTGCCCCAAAGAGGAACTGCAGACTACTCGGTACTGTTAGCTACGCCCTCTCGCCTAGAGTGACTGGGGTTGTCTGCATACAGTATCGGGTGGTGCTTTGTAGCAACACTTAAATCCAGGGAGGTCTCTTCATCAATTTCAGCACTCACACACACACACACACACACACACACACACACACACACACACACTCTCTCCATACTTCAAGCACTCACTCTGTTGTTCCAAAACCAGCTTGGAGAGCACCAAACTTTATAAAACAAGTTCTAACACAAAGCTTAATTCATGACCCCAAACAAATTAACACCAATTTACTCAAAACAAAGTACATATACAGCACAAAGGCATAGTTTCATTAAAGCAATGCTTTACGAGTGCCACTTTGTTATGCTGTGGATTATGGGTATTGTAAAAACTGAGCACCACCACATAAAAACACAGTAAATTGGATTGGTAAACTCAAGGGCATTAAGTCAAGCATTTGTGGGAAAAGAGCTAAATCTAAATTACTCTCCCACTAATGCAAAACTGCAAAACATTCGTACTTCCAATAACACACTCAAACATTTCCTCGAATCATGACGAGAACACCATTCATTACTGCCAGTGAAACAATGACTGCACTGCATCACTTTTGCACATTAATACAATGCCTCAGCCTGGCACATACATGCTATTTCTTGAGTCACCCACTACATATGACCAGCCCTTCTGTCAAGCAAGGTCAGCAAGTGCATTAGTTTCTATCTTGAGCGCTGTTGTCACCCGCAAGTGTGTCTCTGTGCAAAAAGGAAAGAGCCGCTCACTTGCAGTTATGTCAAGGACATGAGCCGTTTGTCTTCACGCCATGCATGTGTGATGTCCATCCAGTCAGTGTGTATGTAGGAGATAGAGAGATGTGCGTATGTGTGAGCGGGTGGAGGAAGGAAAGGTCAGACAAGGCCGCACAAAGGGGCGTGGGACCCAGGATGGCGAGACAGAGGAAGAGATAGAGAAGAAAAAGGGGAAGAACAAAAGATGGGAAGCGTGGATGGAAAGATGTAGGCTGGGGTTGGGGGGGAGTGGGTGAAAGCAAAAACAGGAAGCCATTTATGTCAGCTTGGATGGCGGGACAGCGCCCACTCCCTGTCACGTGCTGGCAAAACATTGGCTGAGTGGGTGAATGCACAGGAAAAGGGCACCGGCTGCATTTGTTTGAATGAGATTCATGCCGTCATGTCAACCTTCTCACACTCACAACCAAAAAACTTATATCAATTGAACATCAGGACACATTTCTGCTATTGCGCTGATGATGAGGAAGTAAGATGCCACACGATATCTTGCTATTCAATTGCCTCACAATAAACGTGCTCAGCAACACGAAATACCAACTGAGCTTGGAATAGTTTACTCAACCATAACTCTCCAAATCTGTGTAAATCTGACAAATCAAATTGGTTAATCGGAAGGTGGAAGCATTGGAAAGCCCCCATGTGCAACACAGTTGCACCAAACACTAGGCTCTAGTTTATCATATTATTATGAAAGAAAGAAAAGAAACTGGTACACTCACAAAAGGAAGGAAGTTTTAATCTAACACAAGGAAACCTAAAAAAGGAGCACAAAAGCCCAAACACAAAAAAGACCAAGTCTGGCTAAACAACAATGGTGTGGAGGGCTGATTATTCAACTCTGTCCGGCTTCGAGGGAGAATAAGAAGTGCCATTACACAGAAACTGTGCATAAACAACACATTTCAACTTCCCTGAGGTTTCCATGTGTGGAGTGGAGTTTGAAAAAAAAACACAACACTGGGAAAAAACACAGGAGTCCCATTCTAGACAGGGGGAGAGGCAGCAGGCTCGGCAGCCACGACCGATCTACCGCACACAGAGTGTGAATCATTAAAGGCATGTGTTCCACATCAGCGGCTGGGGCAGCTTCCCAACCCACGTATGAGATTGGATCTAAATGATGACGGGGAATTGAGGGTTAAATACTGCTTTACGTGGAGACGAAAACCCCAAACCTGCTAACTTAGAGACAGAGAGTGAGAAAGAGAGGGAGAGAAACTGGAAAATGACTGCATACAAGTACTGCACGTACCTTCTGCCAGTTCACGGAATGAAACAGCAATAAATAAATGAAGCAGCTAATGGAATAATTACATGATTTCCAAAAAGTGTGACATTTCATCATGAACAGATGAATTGAATAAGGTTTTATGCCCTCTAAACAATTAAAGGCAGAGCCAAACTGAATCGAAAACTGACCTACTTTAATTCCAACATGTTTTTCTGGCTGCCTTTGCCAGTTTCTAACCTCACAAAAGCTGAGGGGACACAGTGGGATAACTTTTACGAAGAAGAAGAAATCAAAAGGTGAGGAACGTTTAAAAAAAGGGAGGGGAACTCAAGCGTTGTATGCATAGAAGACCAAAGTGCCAGCCTTAGTCTCGTCCGTCAGGCCTGCCATATGCCAAACTGGTTGCTAACAGGGGAGTGTCTGCCAAACCATTTGTCATCCCCGGTTAGCACACATGTGGATGTGAATATGTGTATAAAAACACACTCCCTCTTTGGTGTGGGCATCCAATGTAGGAGGCGATTTGTAGAGAGAGTCTGCATTCTTCTGGGTATTGGCTGGCATCTTGGTACACATACCATTCTATTTGCTTTGGCTTGGAGGCTAGCATGGGGGAAGGTGTTGGTCTGGGGGAAGAGACCTTTCCCCGGGGCCAGGAAGGGACAGAAAGGACAAGGACAAGAAATGACAACAAAGTACAGGCAGGCCATATAGGACAGGACAGGACTGGGGACTGTGATTGGCTGAGAGGAACTGACCAACCTTTGCAGCTCCTTCCTGTCTGTCATTATTGTGGCAATATTCTTGCAAAACGACATGAAAGAAATAAAGGGAAATGTAAATGAAAAATAAGTAATATGTTACTATTCTTTCTATTTCTGCGGGCACAGTGCTTTGCAGCCGATACAAGGAAGATGAAGACTAATAAATCAGTCTGTATTCACAGAGGGATGGTCCAAGTTCCTAATGATGAATGGCTGTTTTTGTTTGGTCTTTGTCGCTTGAACATGACAGAGCAAATCTCCCTGCTTCCAGCTCCAACTCTGACGCAACAGACCCAGGATTAGACTTGATCCTACCATTGGCGGAATGCAGGCGACAAGACAGAGTGCCTTCTCTAAACAGTACAGAGCGTGTGTGTGTGTGTGTGTGTGTGTGTGTGTGTGTGTGTGTGTGTGTGAAAATGAATCCACAGGTTTGAAAATACTTCAGCTGTACATGAACAGTGCAATCGCAGTGAAAAGCAGAAGACATAACATGGGAAAACAAAGGCGAAATAATCATGTGCCACACATTCATTGCAACCACAAAACCAATATGGCCGTCACATGACGAGGAACAATGCCATTGTAGGGAGAGCAAGATGGTGTTTGGTACCCACAGAAACAAGTGTGGAGAAGTCCAATTACCCAGAGTTGACAGGAGCGACAAATTCGGGCTTACCCCAAAAACGTCAATCTCCTTGTCCTTGGCCAAGGAAATCTCCCTTTGAATCGATTGCAGCTCCTAAGCTCTGAGGAGAGAGGAAGAAAGAGAGAGGAAGATATTTGAAACCAAACAGCTTTGTGGTCCTTATCCACGTGCTGCAGACTCAGTGACTCCCTAGCCTCTCTGGCACAAAACTGCTTCACTACACAAAAACTCTTACACTCTTTTTCCTCCCTTCACTCTCATATTCCGTGTAATCTCCCTGCCCTTCTCCAATAGATTGGACTTTTTCCCTCGCTACATTTGTGCCCCAGACATCATGTGAAAAGTGGAGTAAAACAGTGCTTTTGTGGTGTGTGAATTACCTGGGGCCTGGGCAGGCACAGTAGTGCTTATGGCCACAACTCAATTACAGAAATGTGAATCAGGTGGCGGCCTAAAAAAATCCCCTCAGCCTGATACACAAATAGGCACACAGAGGCGCCTTCATCGCCAAGATGGAGACAGATATAAAGTGGCATGTCATCTCTTCATGGAAAGACAGCTAGGGCAATGCAGTACAGATGAATGGCTGCAGACATCGATCTAGTGACACTGGTTTGGAGCGAGTGTGCGAACAATGCCATTTTGTCTGTGTTGTTTAGCTGTTGCTAAAATGTCAAAAGTGTTTACCAATATGTCTGCGTGCAGATCTAAATTGGAAGAGTCACATGGCGCTCAGGATCTCTGATAATAAACGCCACCTTTGTGCTACAGAAAGCGTGGGAAATGTTTTGCGAAAACTGGATGAAAATGACAGGATGGTGGTTTCCAAATGTTAAAATGCACTTTGTTGGATTTCATGGACTCAATTCACAATCATGGTCAATAATGTGTGAATAGGAAATTGGTTCGTGTCAAAAGCCCTCAAAAGCTGTGAAGAGAAAACAGAAACCATCTTTTTTTAGCGTATCCTGTCTACATGGATCCCTTCAGCTTTCATAAAATGTAGAGCTGTACCCAGGCCAGGGTTTTCCAAAAGCATGTTCGAGAGAAAGCGATGACATTTAAAACTGTGGTCTGTTTGGGTTTATTTCACTTCACTATGCACTTGTGACAGCGAGGAAGAAGGTTTCTATATTCCAGTTAACAGAGAAAGCAGCAAGTTATATCAAGACAGAGCTCTCCTGACAGCCATAGTAATGGCTGTTCTGTAGAAGGGTCATGAAACCAATTCAAAAGAAAATCCCTCCCTCCAGGCCAAAGTGGCATTGGTGCCATTTTATAAGCAGCAAATTAATTTCACACTAATTTGTTTGTCCCGAGGACAGTCAAACAGAAAATATATAAATATAGCATCTTTACAAAAATAAAGCTTGTATCTTTACTACAAAGACTGGTTTCATTTGCACACCACAACCATTTCAATTGGCCACAATGCAAACCTCAATCCGATGTTAATGAGGAATCATGTTTCCATATTCACACGAGGTGTTTGCCACATGAATGCTACAAGCTTTGCTACAGTTTCTGTGCAAGCAAATGTGGCTCACATGCATTGGCTATAAGCTCACCCTCCTGCTACATGTGCATATTTAGCCTCCACAAAGATGGAGAGGGCTGTGCTCTTGCATGTGACAACTCAAACTAACACTGTACGTAGCATTTAGCTGCAAGATAACCAGCCTACTATAAGATCTTGGCAATGAGATGCTGCTTGCTCTCCAACTTGACAATCAGCCAATCAGCTGGCCTGTGCCCTAGGCCCTGAATGACTCCTCATTTCACTTCCTGTCTTATTACACGCCCTCACTTCCTGTCTGTGGATCTGAACGGTGTCTGAATGGTGTGTTTTTCACTGGTCCACTAGAGCAAGAACAACCAAATTTAACATTTTAAAAAAGGGCAGGTAGGATAAATGAGGACAGAGTTTATGCATGAGTAAGTGTGTGTGTGTGCATGTGTGTGCGTGTGTGTGTGTGTGTGTGTGTGTGTGTAAAAGTGTGTGGGCGTGCATGTGCAAGCCCATACACTGATGAGAGTGGACAGGAGTAGCCTGGGGTAATCACGTCATTATCCTTGCTGATGGGTGAAAGAAACTAACTGCAGACACTCACCTTTCACACACACACACACACACACACACACAAGTAAAAGAAGGGGCCGTCACTGCTGGAGCCCTGCCAGACAAGTCCATCTGCTTTTAAAATGGAACCCAATTTAACAAACCTAGAAGGCCTCGATTGCTCAGGGACCCACAGTCTCACCAAGCGGAGAGCCTGAAACGATAATATGGCAGGGTCACCCGATCCTCAATGTACGGCCTAGCACCGACACCTGGGACCGGGATTTGGGTTGCTCAAGTGCTTATGGTTTAAAAGGTTTGATGGTCCAACTCTCAAGTGACATCATTCATCGGCCCTGGGACATTCACGTACTGGTTGTGACAGCAATACCCCTCCACTTGCTCAGTACAAGCGTGTAGAAACCGGATTGCGGGTACGACCAGCCGTCTCCGAGCGCCAAGTTACTTGGGAATGGCAGCCCCGCGGCGAGAGTCATGAGCTCACATTAAAACAGACACAATGTGTTGATTTAACTCGCTTGACTCTATAAAATTCCACCAGCCGTGTGCACACGCACACACACACACGAACACACACATTAACACATTATAAACCCCTCTCCTTGAGGCTCTGACTCTCAGTGGTGGAAACCCCCTTCAGTCACACATAGATCACATAACCTCTCTTGACATCAGAGGACAGCACTCCCAATGGACAGATGCAGATTCGCACACGCTGAGTGCCGGCCAAGGCTCCAGACTGCCATTGTCCTTCAGAGTCATCCAAACAAAACAATGAAGAGGGTCACGCAAGGCCCCCTGTGGAATGGTAAATAACCGGAGAGAGTGAGAGGGAGAGTTGGACAGGAAGAGGCAGAGAGAGAGAGATTCAGAGAGACAGAAAGAATGAGAGAGAGGAAGTGAGAGAGAGAGAGAGAGAGAGAGAGAGAGAGAGATTGAGAGAAACTAATCCACTGACAATGACAGTGTTATATGGAACACCAAGTGCAAAATATGATCATCTGGGGACAGGTGAATTCCACTAATGTTCAATCATTCAAGAAGAATCTGACACTGCTTGAAGGGAAAATATGTCAGCTCCATGATGTACCGAGCAAAAACACCAAGGTAAAGAATGCAAATGATCTCACCTCTAGGCATAAGGAATAATAGTTACTATAACGCATGGTGAAGACATTCACCTTTGAGTTTTATTATTCAGCCATTTATTTACATACAGTGCAGGAGGCAGTTGTTTCCTTTCATGTGTACAATCATCTAGGTGAGTGCTGCTATTGTCAAAGCCGCACACGGGCAGAAAAAGGGGGTGGAATCAAAGCGATTTCAAAGGCTTAGATTGTGGCGATGTTAATCATTCATTAATGCTGAGTGACCCTTAATCATAAAACCATCTTTGTTGTCGTTATTCATCTGGCATAAAACGCTGGCCTGTTAATTCAGACTCAGGATGTTGACAATAGGCGGTCTACAAAGGGCTTGGAAGGCACAGTCTCCCTCCCAATTGGTCTTTCATATGCTAATGAGGGAACTGTTTTGGGTTTACTGGCCTGGTTGGAAATGATTTAGGGCGACACCGGTGCTCTGAGCCTTTATGTTTAGGCTGGCCGCAGGGGCTCATATATCACCCTGATCATTAATCAATTAGCGTCTCCTAGCCACCTGTCGGACACATCGGCGCACAAAACATTCCTGCCCAAGGGCAGTTGCTAGACGATGATCATCAGTAGCACCGCTATTACCTTCCAACCCCTCGACACCCTGCCCCCCTCCCCTTTATGGTAATACCCTGATGGATTACATAATCACACCCAAACACTGCCCGCAACGAAAAAGAGTAGCCAAATCTGAGTGGAAACCGCCATGGTGGGGTTTTTTTTTTATGGGTCTCCTCCTCCCAACTCAATTGAACAGCAAGTTGTTTTTAACATGCATTTGCCCTCCGCTGTCACAAACAGAAAAGAGGGAGCAGAGAGGAATGGATGCTCGACCTTGAAGGAGAATCAATAAGCTGACGGCTATTCAAAAGTGCTGAATGAACACCAACGCGGCATCCTCCACTGTTTTAAATGCAACTGCCTCCAGTGGGGTATTGATGATGTTTAGCATCATTGATGACGTGTCACAGTAGCCAGATACATGTGAGATGGAACGGTCTACACTATGAGGGTCTTAGTGACATTAGGGTAGGTCCAGAAAAGTGATTTTGTTTAGACTACATGAACTTTCTGCTGACTTGCAGTAAGTCAAAAAGAAACTAGACAACTTCAACAAACACACAGTGGCACAACTGTCCATTCAGCACATATTCAGCTTCAAAAAGGCCCAGGATCTGAGTTTCTGTAAACTTCCAGTTTGTGGAAGAGAAGAGAGCGAGAGAGAGTGAGAGAGAGAGAGGGGAGACAGAGAGGTGAAAAAACAGTTGTGTTAAATTTTTCATGGTCTGGGTTGTTTGAAAACTCCATCAGGCTTTGATCTCATGCAGCCACTTGAGACACTGTGCGGTGGGAGCAATGGCGACTGAAAAATTCCTCAAAGATTTCAGTAACAACTGCCCTTCTGCCTAACCGCCACAAACACCGTTTTTTTTTTCTTCTGGAGATTTGTATGTAAATTTGAACTCTTACGCAAGGGCCCTGCCACTAGACAATCTCTTTTTCACAGCCTCACTTGCCTGACAATACCCAACTCCCACCCCCCTCCCATCCAACCCCCCAAAACCCTTCACATTTTTCACACTTTTTTGTTATTTGGAACTAATTCTTAAAAGCAGCTGAAGAGATAAGTGGCTCTAAAATTAGAGTCTAATCCGCCAACCCTCAATATGGGGACATGGAGAAAGTAGATTTGTCAAGCCTTCATTTAGCAGTATTCTTTCATTATAAAGTAGCACTCTTCACGCAGCTTAGCAATACGAAATGGCTCAATCAGTCTCATGTGGAACATTTAAATGGGAAGGGGGGAGAGGATGGAGTGAGGGCCTATCTTTGAACCCCAGAAAACTTGGCACCATGCTGGTGCCATTATTGTGTCACCAGCACTGTTTCTCCTACCTGTGTTACACTGTTCAACTTAGGGTTCCCCCCTTGAAAATGATATTCGCCATAAATTTCTGTTTGTTCCAAACAAGAGCGGTTTCACTGGGGGATTGTAGAAAATCTGGGCCACTGTGTTGTGTAAAGTGTGTAACTCTGGGCTGGGCACTGGAGACTGGGAGATTTTTGGGGACTTTTTTTTTTCTCTTCTTCTTTTAAATCGAACCAGCTCAGGCAAGGAGCCAGCTACCGACATTATAAGGTGGATTTTCAAAAGAACAAAAGCTTCTCTGCGATTCTTTACACTGCCAGTGAAAAAAAAAGGCAGGACAGAAACCCCATCCAGCATAGATACTCAGGGTGTGTGTGTGTGTGTGTGTGTGTGTGTGTGTGTGCATGTGTGTGTGCGTGCAAGCACATATACATTTACAGCCCCCTGTCCTTGGCATTTCAACCAAATTCATTTCTTCCAGAAGATTATTTCCCTGATAATCTCACACTTTCTTCTATTTGCTTATCTCTTCAGAAAGGTCCCAAAACTGGCTGTGATACTAGAAGTGCAGAGGTCAAAACTAAATCTGAAGACATGGCGAAGAAATCTGTTCTGGCTCGCTGTATCTAATCACATTCCCAACATAAATATATTTCAGAAGGTACAAGGCCAAATAACAGATATTTTTGGAAAGATAAATCTGGAACGGGGAAAGAAATCTCACACGTGACTGCGAACAAGGAAAGTGCATAGTTGGGTTGCTTGGTATCTGTTGGTGGACAAGCAGTGTTGAGGAGAAAAACTATTGCCTGAGCGAGATAAAGGCTCTCCACAGGGAACAGAGGCAGAGAGAAGACAGTGGGAGGGAGGAGGGAGGAGGGTAACGGGCGACGGGGGCAAAGGCTTGACCTTTGTTCAATAGGTGATTAGCAACAACTATCATAGCTACGCAAGCTGCTAAATGAGAAGCCAGGCTTCTCTCTGTAGAATTCAGCCACATTTCGATGTCAAAGTCCAAATGAAGGCTGGGCCCACTACTGGCAACCAGACGCCCTGTGTTTATGACAGAGACAAACATCGGAATCCCTAAGTGAAAAAACATGCCATGCTGGCACACAGCAGCAGCAGTGAAACGTTACATCACTCGGACGATTTAATGAGCACAGCCTGGATCCGATCAGAAGTTTAAATACCTGCCGATGCCAATATAAAAGCTTGTATTTCATGCTTCTTGTGAGACACTAAATAATACGTTTCATTTGATAGGAAAACAATGGTTGGAGGATGAAGGGGCTGCGGTTGTGGTTGAGGGGGAGGCAAGCAGCGCTGCCTAAGTCCTGATGAAAGCCATGCAAGGTATCTGAACACAGGGAATCCATGGAGCCACAGCTCAGCCACACTGACATTCACATGGAGGAAACGACAAAGAATCAATTGAGTGCAGGGACCACATTTGGCACAGACTTATCAGAAGACACCCCACCCCCAGGGGGCTGCCTGACAGTGGCTCTCTAAAGAAGCACGGCAGCTCTGCATTGTTTCAGTGATCTGGACAAGTGGACCAGCGTTCGAGTGGGTATCCTGGGCCAGAGGCCAACTGAGAATAAAAACACGCTGTTGAGCGGGAGGACAATTAGGACACACTCACGCAACAGACATCCATCAAAGTGGAGATGATTTTTTTTTTTTTTTTCTCAGATAAAACAAACATTGCTTTCTTGTTAGCCGTTTTATAACTCGTGCATGGGCCGGAAATCCACAATAACTCTACTAGCAGTGAAATGGGCCAACAAAACACAAATTAGAGATGGCATCCCATTTTCACGTCCCACACCTCCATCGCACAGAGAATATAAACAGTGTTCAGCAAAAATGAGCTTCCAAGAGTCGTGTGTACTTTCTCCAAATCACTGAAAAGTTATTTACATGCAACCGTACAGGAGGCGTCTGCGTCACCCATTTTTTTGAACTTTCTGAAATTCACAATCTGTCAATCAGCACCCCTTAATCCGCAGTTAAAGAGGTGCTGTTACCCCACGCAGCAGAAGATGTTAGCGGGGCACAGAGAAAACTGTAAAGAGATTTTGTCCAATGCAACAAGCGAAGACAGGAAATTATAAACATATTATAAAATATAATGGAATAGAGGCTAAATATAATCCAGGGTTAGATATACAAAAACAACCTCAACTTGGACAGAAATGAATCATTTAAACCCACAGCGTCACAGCATGCTGCTACCTTTCCACTTGCGACCAGTGAAACCCAAAAAAGCACACAACGACTCTACAATAACAAACAAAAAGGATACTTTTTGCTATTTGAAATTATAATTCAGGTATGAGCACACATTAACGCACCAACTGTAACAGAGATACATCTGAAACTATTTTACAGCTCAAGTGCTCACTCAGTGCTCAGATGATGAAACAATGTGCACACCTGTTTTCAATTTGTCACTTTACAAGCAGATGACCTGCACCAGCGCTACATTATCACCACCGTGGGTCTGTCGTTTGTTAAAGTTGACTGATTGACACTGAGCTGAACACAATGATTTGAAACTTCAGGCACCCCAGTAATGTTGGGGAACAGGGCTAAAGTGGAAAAGGCAAGAGAGCAGCCTTTTCACACGTGCATAGGTGTAACAATGGGCAGAGCTCCAAATGCTCTGTAAACTGTTTTTCACATTCCTGCTACGTCCACAGACGGTCTGTGTTCGCTGCTGAACCCCACGGGTCGCCTCTGTACTCGGACCAACTGGGTGGCCGTGTGGCTTCAGAGAGGAGGCGGAAGGAGAGCGATCCAAATCAGCCGAGCAGATTTTTTTTTCGCCCCACTGTCAATATTTCAAATTGTCATAACAGGAAAAGCCTGTGTATTACTAATAACATTAACGGTGCCTCAGTTGAATGTAACTGTCCCAGTAAGCCATGCCAGTGAGCTATAATGCACAATATCAGGTCCTAGGAAGTGGCAAAGCTAAATGGAATGCTGCCATTTTAATAAATTAGGTTAATTGCACCTGTGCTATATCCGCCAGGACATATATGCAGTGATAGATTACTTCCGCTTTATATATATATGTTGCTGGGGTCTTACAGGAATGTTAATGGAAATACTACATTTGTTAAGGCGTTACAGAAACTTCCCTCTTCAATATCTTTGTTTATGAGGTTGAGTGAAGTCCATATCCCTCTTATAGTCCTTGGTTGTGGCAGAAATCCCCCTGTTGACATAGAAAGGCCAGTGTTTGCTGCAGGGACTTGTGTTAGCTACTAGAAATGTGTCACATGGAAGCAGCACAAACCACTCAAGATAAGTTTCCTTGGGTTCTTTCACAATTCCTTAATCCTCAACATTAAATGTATCTATTTTTGTGCAAAAAAAACTCATTCTGTTGGGCTTGGGTTTCCCCGCTCTGTTTGGTTTTACGTTCATATTCACAAATAAACTAAGATCAGTAAACAGACTCATTAGTATTAATGCGCATAGCTGTCGGTTTAAGAAAAACGTCAGAAATACAGTAATAGGATTTGTGTATTTGTGTTGATGTAGATGTTTCATTTTGTTTATGATTTTTTGTTGTAGTAAAAAAAAACATACCTTATGGTTGAAGCAAGCTTAAACTAGGTGTGACCCAGGCTGACCTGCAGGATGGGGGTCGAGGCCTTCAAGGCATTTCTTTTACGGATTATATGAAGCTCAATCTCTTTCCAAACCTTTGTTTATCATAATCCATAATCCTCCTTTAAATGCTGGAACCTGTTCCTTAACGAACAGCACTGAGATGCAAGTGATTGAACTGCAAGGCAGCGTGAACACATAAACAGCAGCCCGGAGTTTCGATTAATGGTTAAACAGACAGCCGGCATTAGCAAGCAAAGCCACTTTGGGATTGAAAAAAAACAGAGGCTGTTTTGCCTCAATTTCTGTGCCAGTTTGCAGGTGGAAAAGGCCACTGAAGTGCTGAATTTTAACTCCAATATCGGTTTCATCTGTGGATGAGGAGAAAGTGTCTAGATTCTGTCCAAACCGTCCTGCCACATAGGATTAACACTTTTCTCTATGGATACCGTATAAAACAATACAGGCCACAGACTATCATAGAAAACAACCAGAGGACAGCAGTGATGTAGGCTGTTTTTTTAATGCAAAGTGATTCTCTGATTTGTAGGAAAATACATATATAGAATCAGATATTTAATATTGAAAGACATCTGGGGCCAAACACACATCCCTAAGTGCAACCGCGGACAAAAAAACAGCCACATTGTGAATTGACAATGGCCACCAAGTTGAGCAGGCAGTGACTAAGAAAACTAGGACTGGCTGATGTGTACAAATGAGAGGTTCTGCAGAAATCACCCTGGAACACGGGGCAGAGTGATGCTGGGAAGCCTCCTGGAACACAGTCAACACATTTCACACACGCAGGGCCTGGAAACAACACGCTTGGGGCTTCCACCTTCATTGAGATGAAAATGGACCTCCTCGAGAGGAAATAAAGCCATTTTTAACTGCCCCCCCTCTCCTCGCTACGAGACGGCCTCCCGTAATGTGCCCAGTCAATGGACTGTGGGTTAATTCAACTGCAGGCAGCCCACAGCACAGCCATAAATAATGTAGGGCAGCTCACATGAAACTCTAATCACCATTGTGCTGTCACCCAACAGAGAAGATTGCTTGTTTAATTTACTGCGCCGCATCTGTCTCAGTTCTGCCCAATTTAGTTTCACAATTCCAATGGGCCAGTACTCCAGGTATTTATCAATATGCTTTTCACCCAATGCCATGAATCAATAAGAATGCAATGTTCGTGTATCCAAGTCTGTGTAAGTGTGAGATTTTTGTGTGCACATGTTTTGGGCGTTGGCGTGTTTGTGTGCCATGAAGAACAAACAAGAAAGCTGCAGCTTGTGAAACAACAAAGGCTGAAGCAGCCATCAACACTCAATAACCAGAGCTCATTATTGGCCATCTACAACGTACTTCATTACATTACTATTCCATTAGCATGCAGACATTTGCATATTCCAGTCACCTCTTTACGGTGGCAGTCGATCATAAATGGCAGCCATATGCTGCCTGGTGCACCATATTACAGAATTATTACTGCGACACAAAAAGCCAAGAAAATGGAAATTATGTTGACACGAAATGAAGTACAAAACCAATCAAAGTATCCGCTGTTATTGATCATGTCTCACTGAGTGAACGAGCACGAGTTGTGGTTTCTCGCTGACAAACATCTGCGGGCTGAGGCCTAGTTTCCTCACAAATACATGCACAGTACATGCAGTTTATTCATTCGTAAACTACCAACACAACAAAAATGTATTTAGCTTTGATAGGAAAAAGACACGGAAGATTAATTAGTGCTATATAAACCTACACAAAAGGTACTTGTAATTAGTCAGTAATCATCTTTAGCTGCACTGTTGTTGGGGGTAATATGGGCTTGACGTCCACTCCTGCAGCACACAGGAATCCTGTCACCTAACTAGCTCTGCACTGCAACATTTCAGCATGACAGTGATTTGATGCGATGGCTCTTCTGCACTGCGATGACAGCCCGTGGAGACAGAATAAGTAGCAGCGGCTCACTAGCTACATCGACTTGGCGGGCACAAGCGAAGGCAGCAGAGCAGTGTGATAACGATGCTATGAGCTGAGCCACTTACGACCAGCTAGCCGTTCGAGCTAGCAGCGGCAAGAGTGGTATCATCTTTGTTCAGGACCATTATCTTTTCACCGTGGCGTTCACTTCACACTGATAAATGTGGTCTAGCGACTCGAGCTAATGTGCAGGCAGCTGCAACCGGAGCAGCTGGGTAATACACTGTCAACTGCCACATACGCCCACACAGGAGGCCCAGAAAAGAGCATTTGTTCCACTGAGATCAGTGTTAAGATGCTTTGGTTTGTGTAGCGCTTTGAAGCTGGGCATGGACGCTGCGCAGGATGCTCACATGTAATGGGAATGACACAGGAGCAGTCTTAACAAGTAAGATGAGATTTGGTATGATTAAGAGCAGTCCAGCTGATGAGCAACAACTACAGTGTTAATATATTATAACCTGGAGCAGGTTTGTTTGATTATTGTTTATTTGTTGGGTTTTTTCTAGCAAAAACAACAACCATTCTAAGGTTGCAGCTCCTCCAATGTCAATATTTACAGCTTTTCTCTGTTTTTTATCACTGTAAACTGAATATATTCAGCTTGGTTGGAACAAAACAAGACATTTTGAGACCTTGGAAGAAAAATATGATTGTTAGTTACAGCCATTATCTGGAGCCATCCAGTGTGACGAATCTAGTCTAGTCGAATTTTTGTCTACTTGGATATTCTCTATCGGGCGCCTTAGCAATCTTTTGTAATACTCTATTGTCCAATTTTCTAATTACCTGTCAACAAAGTTACATGAAAATGGAAGGTTTTGTTCCTCTGGACAACCAAACAAAAATCCCTACAATGTCATAACTGACTGCAGACACACACTTGACACAGAGCGGTGCTGGTGTTATCAAGGAGCGCTTAAGGATAGATTGGCTGCTCAGGCATCTGTGTAAGTGACACCGGCTATCTGGCTAGCTGTCTGACTCATGGCAGCAGAGGGTTAACTTGGCAGCTCAGCTGTACAGTGCAGGTCTAAAAGGAATATTAACAGCATGTCCCTCAGTGCAGACTGAGAGAGAGCAACAGGAAAAAGGAGGACGGAGAGAAAAGGAGAGATGGAGAAAGGGCAGGCAGAAAAGGGGTGGGTGTGCAAATCCAATTTCCAGTGACAGTGCGCTCAGGATCACTGTTTCAGTGAAAGAACATATCATCTGTCAAAGTTAATGGCAGTGTCCTGGGGAAAATGAAGGAAAATAGAATGGAGACCATTCATTAAGAAGGTGGGGGGATGGGGGGGTGTCGAAGCCACGGGTCTGCTCTACTGTCTCCCCGGGAAAATAAATATATACACAAGCCATTACTTGCGCATTTACGAGGTGGCAGTGCAGTCACGACCAAGGTTCTCATGCTACAGATATAATATTAGCGCAGATGCCAGAAGAGGAATCTGTGGGCAGCACAGAGCTATCACTGAGAATGACGAGGTCGGACTGGCTGCCCGGTAGGACGGCTGGCAGACTACCTAACAGGCCTGGCCAGTCTGTCTCTCACTCAGAGCTGTGGATGTACTCAGTGGAAGCAATTGATACCATTGTTTTATAGAGAGGAGGGTGGAGGGGGATTAAGAACCAACAATAGGGCTCTTTCACTGGAAATGTCAGCCGTCACGCCGGGGGACTGTCCGACTGGGCAGAGACACTTTCGTAAAAAGCCAAGGTACAAAATGAGTGTGGAAAATAGTATGAAACCCTGTGACGGGGGCAATAAAACAGTGTGACATGGGCCAGAACATTCCCATGCCAAATAGTAGAAATGCAATCTGAAACATGGGACAACAGGCTCAGAGAAACTTTACAACAGAGATCATGTGGGAAACAGAAACGCATGGCTTGTTGTTCTGTGTGTGTTGAAGATCTGCTTTTCTAGTAAAAACAAAACAGCAGCGCAACAACCCTGCAGATAGTATCAACTTTAAGGTCTACCAAAACACTCTGTGGCTTGAAACACATTTCAAATCAATAACCAGGATAATAGGTTATATGGGTCTTTAGCTCAGCCTCATTAGGAAAAAAGGAGACAAACGTGGCCTGATTCTTCAGGCAAATTAACATAGTGAGGAACTTAAAATATCACAACCGATGATCCATTCTGGGACATTTTATCATGAGATTATACAATGGAGGGATACAAAGTTCTCTCTCTGAGTGCTTTGATAACCCCACTGGCCTTGGACCTCTTTCAAAATCTCACTCTGAAGGTTTGAGGTGAATATAAAGAGCCAGTTGAAGTGAGGTACCCTGCCGCTTTAAGGCTGGGATGAAACCAAGTTATTCTACCACTCTGACCTAATTGCTCTCTCGCTCTCCCGACATGAACACTGGGAGCTGTGCACTCTGACACGTAAAGATTATTTAATACCATCAAAGCTATAAAAAGGGGAATAAAAGGAGGCGGTGTGAAAGAGGGGGGCAGTTAACCCTGGTGAGGCTGGCAGGGCCGGGCAGTCCAGTGAGCTGTGTGGAAAGCTGCGTAAAGGGAATCAGTATGCAAAAGCAGGCCTGTCGAACTGCCGCCGGCCGACATGAGTGGAGCTCCCACATCCCAACATCACAGCGGCTCCAGAACTCCCCCTTCAAAAAACAAATCTCGCTCGGCTTTGACTACACTCTCCTGGTATCGGCTCCCACCCTTCTTCTCTCCTGCTTTTCCCACACTCGCCCCAGTCCCCAAAGCAATGACTACGTCATTGGGCACCACAGCCAAACCACTGTAATATCCAAATGTATTTCTACTTATTCTGACAGAGTTGAGGCCTGTTTCATTTAGGTCAAGGCTGGCTGTATTAGTGTAACGCTACACTGCTTGGTTCCATATGTAAGTAACTGTTTCTCTATCGGGCCAAACGTGTCATTTGCTGACAGACTGATCTGATTTCTGATGGCAACATCAGTAAATTGGTAAACCAACTCATGTACACATCAAAACAAATTCAAAAAACCCGGCCCATTTTTCCTGTTTACAGTGAATCAAACTCTAATTCTGCAGAGTAGTTTTTCACTTTAAGAACTCCCTACTCCAGAAACAGAACAAGCAGTCACAATCTGACAGTGTGTGGGTGGGACTGGGTAGAGGTGTTTACCGTTAGGCAAGCACTGGGTGTCATCTCCAGGGTGCCCTGCCATTGTGGGGAGCATGTCTCATCTGTCAGTGCCTGATGAGTTTTTGCTGCACAGCCGCAGCCTCGTGAGTCAGCCTGGCTTGTCAGCAACAGGGGAGCAGGTTGCTGTGGCGAGGCTGTGTGTGTGTGTGTGTGTGTGTGTGTGTGTGTGTATAGACCACTACAGACCAAACCAAACCAAACCACCTGACACACTGAGGACTTTTTCAGAGAACGCTAGGTCCAGTGCCAAATTCAGCCAAGAGTATGTCTAAAATCGTATAAATCTTTCCATGTTCACCCACAGCTACTGGTGCTTCATGTGTTATTTGTTACGCATGCTATTTTGTGACTGAGTTTAAAATGTTTTGCATGATTAAATGATGTGGGCAGTATGGAATATAGATGACACCCTCTCTATTACCTGATAGTAAATACAAGGATGGAAAGACTGTACCAGCTCTCTGACTCACCATGCAATATGAAAACATGTCACTTAAAAATGCAAAATTTAACATACAAAGTCAATGCCAGTTTATATCATTACTTCACAGAAAAGTAAAAAAAATTATAATAATACAATTTGGCCAATGCCCAATAAGCTGCACATAAATGAGTGTAAATGTGAACAATCCAACCAGCCTTTCATCTGGTAATGAGCAAAAGAAACTGTCATCAACTGTGACAAACAAAACTGACGGAGCTAGGAGCTACTGACTCACTGCTGTGTTTTCAAAGAACAAGAAAGAAAATGTCCTTCCCGGTGTCATTCACACTTGACTTTTCAATCTGCAGAGGAAAGAGAGGGATGTGGTGGTGGTGTTGGGGAGTTATGTGGGGGCACAAAGTGAGTGTGTGCCACTGCCTCAACGCTGATGACACATTTAGTGCCATGTGAAACCGAAGTGTGCAAGACCTTTAACTGGCACGGTTCACACGAGGAGAGAACCGACTTCCCGTTCGCGCCCTGTCGAAGACGGTTGACAGTATCACAAGAAACTCCTTCCATGTGCTACATTACAGAACACCACTGCATTTTTGCAAACAAGGCAGTTTAATGTTTCAAATTTACACACCCTTCATTTGTGGTTTCTTCACTTTTGAATACTGTCAATTTTAAGCGGCAGTAAGAGAAGAAACATGTGACAGGATTTCTTCTCCAAACCTTTCTCACGACGTCTGACCTCAAGAGTTAATATATGCGATTTACTTATGAATGCCAATTCATATCATATATCAAATAACTGCATTTCCACCAGACAGGAACTACATTTTTGGAATTCAATGATGGGCATGACATGGGATCAGGTTTCACAAGACAGCTAGACAGCAAATTAAAAAATGGCTTTTAAAAAAAACGGTTATTATCAAGATTATTATTATCACATGTGACAGTTTGGTGAGCAGGTAAACAATCTTGTTTTCAGGCCAAGACCTCCCAATTATGGTGATGGAACAACATTTACCTGTGATTCACACCAAGACAGGAGGTGACAGGGTGGGAAAACCCTCAGACACCCCAAATTTCCCACTGAGTGACTTGACCTCTAATGCATCTTGCTCTGAATGTCACAGGTTGTCACTGGAAAGGGCATCTTCTTCTCCCAGCCCCACCCTGTAAAAAAAAGTCACTCTTCACTGCCATGTGTGCAGCCATTATCGGAGAAGTTGAGTGAGGAGTCATGAATCTGTATTACAATTCAATATCATTCAACAAACCACGCTGTGCCAAATGCACAAAGTGCACAGATTAAACAAAAGGAAACATCTATATAGAACTTGTTAAAGCCTTAAATGCAGGGTAATAAGCACCGTAATCTGTGGTTTTACATGACAACATTTACAAGATAGCACTGCAGGTTTCTGGTGCTGCAGGGTCTGTAACTCAAATGTTATAATACAGCCCTGACATTTAATTAGCTGAGCTCCAGACACCTCAAATTGCCACATTATCTTGACAGGGGTTAATCAGGGGTGTTAACAAATTAGGGGAGATATCTGTCATGTTTGCAGTGGTGCTTTAATCTTTGGGCTCCATTTTTGTGACAGAAGAATGCATGTGCGTTATTTTTTGGGGTATCAGGTCTCCAGCTCAGTCTTAAGAGCACATCGAGAAGAATGCAGGCTGCGGCTGCGTCTCCGCGAGCTGTGCCTTTTCATCTACTTACTGCACACCGAAGGAAGTGGGCTCCTGATACGATCGGTATCGACAGCGAAGTATGCCATGCAGTCGAGCAAAGTTTACCTCAAGCCTTAAATCGCACTCAGCGAAGCAATACTGACCAACATTTGCAAATGCACGATCTCACAAAATACATTTTTCTCCACATTCCGTCGCCCCGACGCTTGCCAAAGCAAACAAGCTCCCGGTCGGAGTGCGCGCAGACGCTCAGACACACAGCATTGCACGTTTTAACTCCACATATAGGCGCTTTATGAAATGCCAAGCTAGGTGATTGGCACGTCGCCTCTGCTAATTGACTGGAGGGACCTGTCAGCGCTGAAATGTGTCCCCTGTGTCTTTACAGGCTACGCCGAGGAGCGGAGGAGCGTTAGCTTTGCATGCTAGCTCCCCCAGCAGACGTCGTATCCACTGAACGTACCGCCGCACGGACAGACACAATAACACTGTCTTTGGTAGTCGTGAATTACCAACTTGACAGGAGTTATTAGTCCAGTTATTCAGTTAGCTATTTCTGACAATGAACGACGTTAACACATTTAAAATTTAAATAAAAAACCCTGTCACACGCGCGCACATCAACAGTGGCGCGCTCAAAAACCTCCAGGT
Organism: Nannoperca obscura; assembly: GCA_036024295.1. Lineage (NCBI taxonomy): Eukaryota > Metazoa > Chordata > Actinopteri > Centrarchiformes > Percichthyidae > Nannoperca > Nannoperca obscura. The sequence goes on from JAVQJL010042628.1 coordinate 49,149, forward strand.
GAAACACGTTTGATACGGTACCCGGTTTAACCTCCCACAGAGGCTGAGACCTGGACGCACGCTGTCAAATGTTGACAAGCTGTCAGTGACAAGTGGATGGTAATACCTGGGACCTGTTGACTCCTCCTCCGCGGTCCCCTCGGGCTGCTGGTGGAAGTTCAGCCGCGCAGCTGTAGCCTGTTTCTTCGCGGTGGTACTTTTTTTCAAAGTTTTCTGCCGACTCTTAAAATCTGCAAACGGTGGCTCTCGCGAGTGCCGAGTGACATTACAGCCCCCGCGCCCCGGCAAAACCTCAGGCGAGAGACGGCGAGCCGCTTTTACGGAGAGCGGGCAAGTTTGGCACGGCTCTCGCGCAGGGAACCATCGCAGTCACGTTCTCTGGCTGTGAAATCCAACACCAGCTCTGACCCCGCCTTTTTCCTTTTCTGGGGGCCAGTCCTCTGAAGTGGATGTCCTGCTCTCTCCAGATGTGCTCGGTCTATCCGCCGAAGTGATGCAAGGCAACAAGAAAAAAGTCCCGCATTCGTTTAGTCGCATGTTTTTGGGTGTGTTTCATCCTTTCAACGTTTTCTTATAACTCCTTGACGTTGCACTAAGATCAGAGGTTGGAGGAGGTTGGAACTTTTAGTTATTCACAAATACCACTATGTAAGTTAAGTGCTTAAGTAAAAGTATTAAAACATTATCAGCAAAATGTAGCTAATTAAAGTACTCATTGGGTGTAGTGGTTCCTTTCAGAGTTCAATAAAAATATCATTATTTGAATTTAATTTCTGAAGCCTTAATACACAAGCAGCATTTGGTGCAACTGCTTTACATACTGTTGGATGGTTTAGTCTATAACTCATATAAATTAATCAGATGTTTTGTTTGTAAAATCTTAATCTGAAACGTAACTCCAGCTGTCAAATAAATGTAGTGCAGTAAAAAGTACAATATTTCCTTATGTAATGTAGTAGAGTAGAATTATAATATGTATATGTATATATATGCATATATATATATAACATAAAATGGAAAGTAAAGCACAAGTACCTCAAAACTCTCCTTTCTATTCTCAGTCTGCAGCAAAAGACAGTTTCTTGAGATGCAAAAGAAGTGGCTTTATACTTGTGAGGTTAAAGTCAATGGTGTCTCAAGTGAATCGGTGATTATGTAACTTTTGATGCTTAAAAGAAAAACACATTTGCAACAAAGAGTTTAGCAAGCCAAAGGAAAACACAGCAAAATGTAACATTAATTTTGCACAATCCCCAAAATGTGTGGAATTTTGGCAAAAACATAGATAACAAAAAGGAAAGGAAAATAAAGGCTTACATTCCGATTGTACGGACAAAACAAATATGCATTCATTGCACTACCACTGAAATAAGTATCTAGACATAAGAACTTTTATTCAACATATTTCAGGCTGTTGTTATAATAATGGCCCAAAACTAGAGCTTTCATCAATAATGTATGATACATGTATGAGTCTTTACAGAAGCATCCTATAGAAAACCCAGTTTCTTTCTCTTTTTGTCAAGCTCTCGATAAAAAGTCAACTCCATACCATCACCATGTGACACCAGAGAAACTGGAGAACATTTCAGATTTTATTCAAATATGTATCATTTGTATAAAATATTTAACAGTCTGGCCCTGCTTCCGTTGCGTGACTGTGTCTCCCTGTCCTGCTGAGACCACTATTAAAGCCTCTAAAATATTTTCCATCACAGATTATACTGAACCCTTTTGTCACACTGCATTTGGGCAATCAGCTTCTTCTGTTAAGTCCACCACTCACAGGAACTCTCTACCAGATCGCATAAAGAGCTGCAGGTCTTTTTATATGTTAAGCCAAATTATTCATTTGTCTAAAAGCAACCCATTTGTGTGCTCTCTCGAGCCGCATTCGACTTTTATCTACTGTTATCTACTGTCCTATTTTGTTTTTGTAACATTTTGTAATGTAATGTAATGTAAAATCTGTGTGTTTAAACAGTTGATACACTTTATACATGACACATTAAAATAATGATATAGAATGAACAAATAAAGCTCATGAACCAAATTGTTTGTGTAAATTGTAAAAAATGATTTAAGACAAAACTAGTCATAAGGGTGTCAGTATATCTACTCATCAATCGAACTGTAGATTAATTTGTTGCCAATTCTGATAATTGATTAATTACAGCTTTAAAAATGGAAAAAGGATTCACACTGATCAACTGAAGTTTCGTTAACATGTGAGTGGTCTGCCCTTTTTTTTCCACGGCTTATTGACTTTGCAAATAATGGGCTAATCAAAACATAAACAGTAGATTGGTCAAATAACCTTTATATGGCGGTTTAATGTTCCCGTGTAGACTCAAGTGTGTGTACACTGGTGTGCAAACAGTGGTAGGTGCACAGAAGAGCGTGCATCTGTGAGCAGGATTGCGTGCGAGGGACTTGTGTGCCAGGAGAAAGCTCAGGATCTCTCTTGTCTCTCAGATATGACTGCAACACTCAATAGCTTTCTGCCCCAGAAAGCAAAGTTTTGTGACAGGTGGTAGATGTGAAACCCCTTGTGATACCCCATATGATTGGACAAAAGGCCACAAGACAGCTAGTGACACACTTCGACTCCGCGTTGCCTTCTCAGTTGCTTTTTATCTTTTTTTTCCTGGGAGCATTGTCACTGCTACAGAGAGAGTGCAGGCGACAGTATCCTCCTTGTTTCCCCTGCTGCCTTTAAGGCTTTCTAAGACAAAAGTAGTGAGTGGCACTAAGCTGTGTCAGTTGTCACACATCACCACACAAGTGAGGAATGCAGTGCTGGGGGGGGTGTTGATTGTGACATGGGACACGCAGGCATGCGAGTAACCATGGACTGAGAGAGTCATGAAATGCTAAAAGTATGTACTGGTGGAAGTAGCTGCTGTCATGACAGGTTGAAGAGATGAAACTGTCTTATTTCACTGCCCTCTGACAGGTGGAACTGGGGCCCAGCGTGTGTGTGCATAGCATGTGTTCATGCAGACTGGATGGGCTCGCCCTCGTTCACTCAACTGCTGTGTTGGGATTTGTATTGTGTTGTGTTGTGTTTCCTCTACATATCTCTAAGTTGGATAGTAAGGCCTCTGGGGTCTCCTTAGCCCAGCTGCATCCTCCACTTGTAGCCAGGTTTACACTGGAAGTTACTGGAGTTGAATCTTAATGGCTTTCCAGTTTAGTAAAGCTCCCCTCTAATCTGAGATGTACATATAGACCACATTTCACTGGCACTGTGCAGTGTGCTGTACTGACATGTCATGCATGGTGAAAAGCCATGTGATGCATTTTCCATTTGATGTTTTACATAGCCTCCATGTGTGCAAGTAAGCCTTTAGAATTCCAGGCTTGACACAGTTGGCACACTGTAAGGCACATGCATTAGCCGTCTGACCACTGTACATAGACAGAAAGTCTGAATGTGGACACGCTTGGAAGATCCACGATTACTAATGTTGCCCTCTCCATTTTCAAGACTTTAAAGGAGCAACAACAACGAGTGATTGATTAAGTAGTACAGTGGAGTACAGTATGCATACAGAATGTCTACCAATGCTTTTGGTTATTAGAAAATTTACACTGACTAGTGATGTTTCTTTTCAAATTGGTATAACTAGATCCACTTCTTTAGTGGTTCCCAAGCTGAGGGTCAGAATCTCCCTATGGGTCAGTCGATGTATGATGGGGTCCCGAGGTGATTAACAGGCTAGGAAAACTTCATTCTGCTTATTTTTCCAGATCACTCTTGGCTTGAACTGGTCACAGCCTGTTAACATAATGCAACCTGTGAAGATGGGTCACAAGTGGACATTGCTTTGTTTTAAAGGAATAGTTTGATATTGTGGGAAATGGTCTTATTCACTTTCTTGCTGAGAGTTAAATGAAAAGATTGATACCACTCTCATTGCTGGACGGTTAATATGAAGCCAAAGCTAATGGCTGGTTAGCTTAGCTTAGCATTAAGATTGGAAAAAGGCAGGAACAGCTAGTAAACAAAATATGCGTACCAGTACCGCTAAAGCTCACTAAATGATCAACTATTTAGCACGTTACATCTTGTTTGTTTAATTAATTCAAAAACCAAAGTGTAAAATTGAAAAGTTGTGTGCTGGACGATTTCTTGGCCGGAAGCACTTCCTGGATTCTCCACAGGTGCTGGAAAGCAGATTTTGTTACCTTTAGAAAGAATCAGGCTAGTTGTTTCCCCCTAATTCCAGTCTTTATACTCATGTAAGCTAACTGGCAGCAGCTTCATATTTATTGTACATGAATGACAAAATGTTCTTATTCCTCTAAGAGGTCATTAGAACAAATGATTGGCGACCTCTGCATTGCTCAATACAGACAAACTCCTGTTATTCCCTCCCTATGAAAACCATGACATAAAATAGTCTATGTAGAAGGCCATTGTTACAGCACTGTAGTGGAGCATCCCTCTCATGTTTCGTTTTACAAGGCACCTGGCGAGCCTCTTAGCAGGTGCTCAGTTTCTGCCTCTAAAAGTCGGGTGCCTATGTGCTGCCCGGTGTGAAAGTCCAGGGCTATTTCCAAAGTGTGGTAACGTTAGCCAACCTGATCAATGCTTTCACCCCCAGGATGGAGCCACATACCACATGTCACGGCCTGGTTCACAGAGAAAAAGAGAGGGTGGCAGAGAGACAGGGGCCCCTCCTCTGCATAGGGTGTCACCCACACCCAAAAGAAACATGTCCATTTCCCAAAATGTCAGTGGACAATTACACTGAGGCGTCTAACACACCAGGGCAACATGAGAGCCCAGGGTCCTGACGTCGGAAAGGCCAGCAGTCTACCAGCCTTTCTTGGGTATACATTTGGAGAAGATCTGGTGTGAGACAGAGTACCGTGAAGGTGCCAGGGATTGCTGGCCAATCACCATCCATAGAGTTCCTTGACTTTTAATTTGTCCAGCCTTCTGCTGCCTTCTTGAAATCACATATTTATTTGGAAATCCCAGCAGCCAACCAACCATTCATCACTCTGCGACTCCCCTTTATTAGCTTGTCATCTATAGTAGAGTGCAATGGTGAAACCGTCAAGCAGCCACCATAGAAAGCACTTCATGGCGAGGCTGAAGGCTACACGATTGGCCTTAATAAAAGAGTCTTTCTGGATATATCACTATAAGATGAAGAGATCACACCATTTGAATGCTCAAAAAGCAGCTCCTCTGCCAGTAGCTGAATGTGCCACCCGTGTCTGTAAGTGTGTCTTGACAGACGTGCTGAAAAGCTCCATAGCTTTCACATCGGTTCACTTTATGGCGCTAGCTTGTGAAGTATAAAGAAGAAATGAGTGAGGGGAAGAGAGTGCAGATGAGATTATATCAGCCGCATGGAAACAGTTAGCCAAGCCAAAGCCTCCTTTGAACTGCAAATGGCTGTTAAGAAGCGGCTTTCACTCAGAACATATTCGAATAACATGCCACCAGCATGGAAGATGACACAGAAACACATGGGCACACTACCAGCCCCACCGTTTCCACACACAGGGAACCCAAACCCACCCGCATCACTACCTAATCTCACCTGAAAGAGAAAAAAGCCATTATACAGTTTAATTTTCTCTTTCTAATTTTTTCCCCTCCTGGCAAAAAAAATGATTTTTCAAACTTCTGACAGCCGAGCCTTCTGCAGGATTTAGTCCATCTGAAAACATGTGGTAAGCCTTGTGGAATGTTTCAAATGATTCCCAGATGTGAGCTGCAGACAGGTTTAACCCATTCTTTTCCCACTCAGTGGTTGGGAGGACGTAAAAAGGAGGCCTTGCCAGGAGAAAGTCTGAGCAATATCAAAAATCTTTTATCCCTCTCCGTCGATTTTTGTTACTTTCAAAGCATTAGGGCTCACTGAACTGTGGCTTAATGCAATTTGCTGTAAAGCTAAAAATGGAAGTTCTCTTATGCTGCATTACCCAAGAATAAAGAATGGGAGAGCGCTGCTTTTTCCAGATGACTCAGCAATCGCAGGGACCTGGCAAAGTTAAGGAAAACACCTTTATTAGGGACAATTCATACTCCCGACATGGTTAACTTCTCTCTGCATTGCTCAACAAACTGTTTTCTTGGCTTTTTTCCCCCTGCAAAGCAACCTGTAGCCAAGCAGAACATTTCACGTGTATAAGCTCTAAAGCAACGTCTCTCAGGGCATTTAATACAGTCTGCTGAGCTTTGCAAATGCCATATAAAAGAAATACAAGACTTAAGCTTACTTAATGCTTCACTTGAACTTCATTGTCATTGTTTACATGGTATGATTAAACCTCGGCTCAAAAGGGGGGTGGCTGGATAGTTTTATGAAGGACATTATTGTTGTAGTAACACTCCCAAAGATGGCGGTTTTGAAAAGATATGGAGGGAGGTAACAGAAGAGCCAAACTACTAAATGGGGTGGAGAGAGTGAGCCGCTTGATATCCTATGAGCAACAAACTCAAGTGACCCCATTCCCTGTTCTCTCTCTCTCTCTCTCTCTCTTTCTCTCTCTCTCTATCTTCAGCTCTTTCGTTCCCTCCCTCTGCCTTTTTTCTCTCTTTCTTCCTCCCTCTCCTTCCCTCTATACTTCCCCCTCTCTCACCGGCCCAGCCAACTGTGAAGCAGTTGTCCAACACACCCGTCAGCCTACCAGCCAGCATGTTGGACTGACTCCCATTACACATAATCATAACAGACAGAAAGGGTACATGCAGACAAGTGATAGAATTGCACTAAAACTGAGGGCAGAGAAGAGTGGCAGGCAGTCACTCTGGCAGTGAGTTGGTGAGCAAGCTAGCAAGAGCAAGATAGAACAGCAATCAGAGAAAGAGAGATAGAGGGAATAGTCTTGTGCTACGAGGTTCTTAGCAGGATACCATAGAGAGGCCATATGAGGCCAGAGCAGGCTGGGAAAGATTGTTACTGCTTTGAGCTTCCACATGTGAATGCACCGCAAAACCCCCTCTCCCTTTTTTGCCTCCCTCCCACAAGCATCCCTAAGGAAAGACCAGTGTTTTAAAAGAAGCACAAACAACTGCCAACTCCAAAATTTGCTTTTTATTTCTGAAGGGGAATCAAGCGTGCTTTTGCTTCCTTAGCCGTGCTGCGTTGCAAGCAGCATGATGCTCTGTTACTCAGGTCACCCATAAAGACAGAACAAGTTTTTAGGCCTGGGACCAAATCCAGGAGGGGATTAGGCCAAATGTGCGGTGGAGTCATATTTGTGTACCTTTCATTTCTGCCTCTTCCCATCAAATATCCGCTTTTCTTGTTATCAGGTAGAGGAGGTGGAATCAACGTGCATTCAACATCAAGTGCTGGATATAAAAAACTAAGACCACCACCACTGTGTCGTTAAGTTCAGGAGTTCATTTGAAGAAATTGTTTCTCATTTTGTGCGATGTGATGTGCGTATCCCCTTTCTTGCTATATAAGAAACTCTATATCACTTTCATACATGTGTATTTAGTACGAAGCTAAAGCTGGGAGTTGATTAGCCTATCTTAGCTTAGTATAAAGAATGGAAGCAACTAACCTGGCTAACATCAAAGTTCAAAAATACACCTGTGAGCTCCTGTTAATCTCACGTACTCACACATCCTTATTTGTTTAATCTGTGCCCAATCCGTTGTCGTGACTGTTAGGTCACCAGACAACCAGCTGAGACTCCAGGAAGCCAGTGAGCCCAGCTGCTGGCCAACAAAAAAAGTTTTCAGCACGTAACTTCTCATAAATCCATAAATTACCATTTTCTTTACATTTCTGTTTGTGTATGGTTTAAACAAATGAGATACAACATGAAAATTACTCAGCTTTAGAGGTGTTGGTAGGTGGATTTCTGAACGTTGCAGAGAGAGCCAGTCTAGCTGAATCCCCTCGCTTCCACTCTTTATGCTAAGCTAAGCTAACTGTCTCCGGCCATTAGCTTTATTTTTACCGTACAGACAGAGTGGTATTTATCTTCAAACTCTCTGCAACAAAGTAAATCAGCATATTTGCCAAAATATTGAAGTTTTCCTTTAAAGCTGACAAAGCTGTAATGAAAATTAAACCTTCCAACTTCACCTCTCAAACATGTCTTGTGATAATGTCACGTCACACATCATGACTGCGACATCCTTCCCAAACTAACCATCTGCACCCAGCACCTCTACACCCACGTATAAGGTTATGTTCCTACCCCTCCTACCGTGTCTTCCATTTTGGATCATCGGGGTGCCAGTCGCCAACATGTTCCCCTTCCCAGCATCTCATCAAAGGAAACCCAGAGAGTATGTCCCTTTAATTAGACCGCCCGTGAAAATAATGGTGCATTAATGACATTTCTATGGGGGCCAATGAGCTGGAACAACAGAGGAAAGACTAAATCACAAATCAATTCCAACAAATGTAATTAAGGCTTAATTAGCCTCCAGGGTGTCACTGGAATGCCATTGAGGGGATGATGTGGAGGAAAAGAGAGAGAGAGAGGGGAAGGGAAAGAGAAATTTTGAGAAAATGAGAACGTCATGGGTCATGAAAACATGTCAGCTGTTTAACCTACCTCATGTATAACAATCACAAAGACATACTACATTTATTGTGTATCATGCTATGATATGATGACATTACTTAATGACCTCAGTGCTTTGATTAAAGTCAGAAAATAGGCTTGCTTCTGTATGCTAAATGTGTGGCTCTTGGCACGTGCCTACGCGGTTTTAAAGGGGAGGGCTGATTTAAAGGCAACACTTCCAGTGTGGAGCCACACAGCCAGCGCTGGGTAGAGAAGTGCTAATTCTCTATAAAAACAGCAGCATGTACGGTTAAGCCCAGCAACATTCTGGTGTTAAAAAGAAAGGAAAGGGGGAGGAAAAAAACAACAGAGGGGGGAAAAAAAGAAATGCAAAACCGCAGGGAGGCTTGGAGAGGACTGGCCTGCCTCGCTGGATGCCAGATCACACAAACACAGACTCTTGCGCCAATAAATGAGTTTCATAAACTGCAATTAAAACCCTGGGCACTAATTTAGTGGAAATGGCAGCCTGTAAAAAGCAAGGAGTGTTAGAGAAAGGAGGAGTGAAGGAAGAGAGGCAGAAAAGGGGAGAACTGGAAGTTTCTAGGCAAATTTTCTTTCTTTCTCTTTTTTTCATCCCTTCCATTAATGCAAAACATACCACGCTTATAGTTCTTCCTGGCTTGTACCACACACATGCGAAAACACAGACACAGTGAGTTACTCACTTTAGTGCAGGGAAGCATTGTTTTTTTTTTACACACACACACACACACACACACACACACACAAACAGAAATAAACACACACAGACTATGAATAGTAACTCAGCATAGAATATTACCAAAAATTGCTTGGAAACACAAAATGTCAAATGCTATTTTGACATTTTGACATACTTTCTCTTTTTCTCTCTGCCTTCATCCTACACTCACAAACACCCACACACACGTTCACGTCATACACACCTACCCCCTCTGAAGCCTCAACAGTCATCCAGAACAGCAGACATGTCTGTCATATCAAAGGTATTGGGGGTGGACTGGACACGGCTGATGGGAGACATCTGCCCTAGCTCTGGTCTGTCAGGGTCACAAGACTATAGACCGGGGAACGGTGTGTCACAAGACACACACATGCGCACATACACATGCACACAAAGTGTAGGGATAGAAAGAACCACCTCTATAAACACATCCCACCAACGCAGCAGACAGCACAGTCTAAATCATCAAGTGACATACTTGATATGCTCGTCAGGTCCGTTTGTGCATTACAGCAAGCGCGACTGTAATTGGGGATGAGTGGTCATGTCATGCAACTCAGTCTGTGCTACTCTGTTAGATAATGTGCAGATTGACAGTGGAGAATCAGAGCCTAGAAAAACGGTGTGACTGGTGCAGCCGCTGCGTGTGAATTCCTTGTAAACCAGCAGCAGCTATTCCTTCTCACAGGATGGGTGGTTTCAACATCTCTTCCTGGTTAAGATTACTGCTGAGTATCGTCTGACCTTGAGCTGGCTCGTCTTCCCCTCCTTTAAGACTGATCATGAGCTTGAGCTTTAAATGTTATTCATGGAACTTGCACAGTCCTCAAAAGTCTTGAAAAATGGCAAATACCACAGTATTGTCATTAAAAATAGCATACCTGCTAAAAGCAGAGCCGTGAGCTTTTATAAATGTCATGTGTGAGAAATATTTGAGCGGTGCTTTTATATTTCATGGTTTCTGTGTGTCAGAAAAACACACACCAGTGGTCTCATACCTCCACCACATCCCTGCGAAGGCTAAACACACACTAGAACTAAGCAAGCAATGCCCCGTGCCATGTTGCCTTTTTAAAATGCTTATTGATTACTATGCCATACTGTGACAAAAACAGGGGAAACCATGGAGGAAAACCTGGAAGTGATGAGAATTGAGGGGTGTAATGCATGGCTGAGCAGGAGACTGCCTCAGAGGGGGGCAAGCATAAAGTAAACTCTGCTTGAGAGTAAATGAATTTTTTTTTTTTCAAAAAAGCAAGCCCTGCACTGGCTCACAGAAAGGGTTCCAGTTTTACAAGCATTTTAGTATTTTAGAAAGAAAAAGGAGAGAGCTACACAGATAAGTAGACTTGTCCTCAGTTGCCAATCTGGGCATCAAGTATGTCTTTCTTTGTGAAAAATCAACATGAGCTTGGCGACGGAAGTTTGAGGTTTAGACTTTTATCACCACCCAATCCTCTCTTTTTGGGTTTCCTGTGTAAGTCATCATACACGAATGTGCCCTTGATGACTCGCTGCATGAAAAGTCACCCACAGTTTAAATATAAGAGTTCAGCTTACGTATTACTAGATATAAGTAAATCAGTGACTAATCTGATTAATTAATACAATATTGATCAAATGAGTAGATTCAATGTCCTCAATGGAGAAACTGCTACTTTTCAGCGCTTGACTTGTTTGATGGTGCTACATTACTGATCATAAATGATAAAGAACAGATATAGTGCTGAAGTTATGAAGTGATTTTTACACATTTAGACAATCATATAAGTGCGTAAGCGTAGACATTTCAGTCACTAGCTTCTGTCTCTATATTGGCACTCTGACTCACTGTCACTATGACTCATCGCATGCACGCAGGCACGCAGGCACGCAGATGAGAACTGATACCCACATTTAATGATCGATCAGGATCAGATGTTGCTCATCTTTTGCTCATCTGTGACTCCTGCTGTTTCTCCCAGCGTTACAAGTGGCCGCACAGAGACTTACAGAAACAGGCAGTGAGGAGTGACCATAATCCTCTAATGTCTCCCTGTGATCCACGAGGAACCTGCTGCTGATCTGATCCAAATGAGGCGGAGAGGGGAAACTCTTTCCCTTGATCTCTCTGCAAGAAAGAAAATTAAATAACAGAAGGACAGCTAGAGAGCAGCAGCAGCATGATAGTAATCTTGCACAGCCATGCCTCTGGCTCAAAAGGCAGGGGTTTTAATAAAATGGGGACAGTACAGATCCAATATCAAGTAATTCCAGGACTAATGTCTTGACACTAGTATGTTTTCAGTTTAATATAACAGCAAATATAAAACACATGTATATTTGTTCAGCACATGTTAAAATGCCCTTTTTAGTGCACTAATGCTTCTGAGTTAATCCACGTAGCTTTTTCCTGTTGTCTCTGCCAGTGTGGTATGTCTGCATGTCTGTGGGGAGTGAAGAGAAGAGGATGTATAGTTTGGTGTCTACAACTACTTGCTAAATGCTCTTGCACATTTTCAGTATGTATAGAATTTCAAAACAAAATTTGCATTCATTTTCTTAAATGAATACACAGATATAATATATAAACATAAAACGTAGGTACTTCAGATCACAGTGTTCTCACACAAACATATCTATATGAAGTACCAAAAGCCTGTGGGTATCACTCCGGGCTGCGGCCGTGCAATAATTTAAATTAACTTCTAAATGAAAACTTCCCGTGTGGACAATTCATTTCCTAATACTTTGATTGCTACGATAACAGTACTTGCCATTGAGGTTACTGGAATTGCAGCTAAGCCAATTATGGAAATGTTGTCTACGTTGACGAGAAAATAAACCAGAGGTGCTGTTTACAGGGTCTTGTGCTTAGGTCCTCTTTCACATTTTAAGGCAATCTATGGCATCTTTGGTTCTGCATTGGCCACATTTTAACAACCAGAACCAACCAGGCAAAAGGACAAAGAGTATTATCGCGTTGGAACAGTGCCGCGTGTCCATGTTAATCACAAGTTGTGCCAGAGCTGATTAGCGATTGTAGTTTAATAAGGGCTAAACTATATGATGTTGGGAGGAGGCTGTAAAAACCGTCCGGGATTATCACGCCCACCACAAGGCGCATGAGAGCAGCAGAGGCAGGCGTGATTCTTACATCTGGAGATGGCCAGATGTGACAGGCAGGATTAAGGTCGCGCTGTCCTGGTTGGATTAGTGCCAGGCGCTACATGATGCTAATGGTCTGGCAGTACCAGGCAGAGTGAAAGCATAGGTAGGCTGGCAGATGTCAACACAAGGCTTTTATGTTTGCGCCCGGCCCCTCCCTCCACATGGCTCCACGGCCCTTCTGCAAGCCAACTTTCACTCGACCCAAACAGATGACCAATGATATAAGAGGCTTGGTAGCAGCAGCTGGGGTTATGAAAGAGGTCCCAACTTTTTGAGCTAATAGTGGATAGAGTGTTGGCCTTCCTTTATCTTACTTTCTGTAAATCTTTTGTCCCATTTTCTTTCTCACTCATGCGTGTTTTACATTGCTTCATATGACTTATATTAAATAAATGTTTTATGGGCAGACAAGTCAAAAGACTTGAACCGTACCTGCTGGGCAATATAAAATACGTACATGTCCACCACTGTGTAATCTAATCCAATCCAATGGAATAGCTCTGCATGTAACAATCCCTTTGTGGAGCTCAGATATTGTAAATTAAAACTGTACCAGAGAAGTACTGATTCAGTCTGTGAGACCAAAGTTTGTTGTAGTATTGAATTGGATTACCTTTTTTAAAAGTGTACAGGTGTTACATGTAAATTTGTACATATACGTAACTGTATGCAAGCCTGTTGTAGCTGTTGTTGTAGCTGACTCCAGAGAAGGACAGGAGGAAAAACAGCAAAGATATAACAAAAAAAGTGAACAGAACAGAATGTAACAGTGCAAAATGCAATGCGATAAACGCAACTCACTGTGATGCAACGTGTGATGCAACAGCGATTTCCCCATTGTTGTTAACCAGGACCCCACCTCATCTAGTTTATAAAATATCGGAGCATTGTAAAAGTACGTGTCCATCACAAGTTCCCAGAGCAGAAGGTGACTTCTGCACATTGGTTGTTTTGTCTGACTGACAGTTGAAAAACCAACAAATATTCCATTTACAATGATGAGAAACATGTCAGAATCTGAAACATACATTTTTTAAGGATGAGGCTTGCATTATGCTATACTCCAAGAGTAAAGAGTAAATAGTAAATAGTGCATTTGTTGGGGACTATTTTTAGCCGTGGATTAATATACATTTGGTGCGTTAGTGTAATGGCAGCATGATTTAATCAAAATAAACTACAGTGTTCATGGTAATGAATGAATGTGTCACCCAGTGCAACATCACAATTTAATTGTTTTTTAATTGACTTTGGCAACACATGAAATACTTGTTAGTAGATTCAGTGAATTGTTGGTTTTGGTCTTTTCATTTTACATTTTAAGAAAGATATCTCCTACCTTAACTTTTAAAATTGATGATCATATTTTTTGATTCACATTCTTGTCGAAATAATTGTGTCAGCACTACATGTGGTACCACAGAAGAGCAGGAAACAGATAACAGACGAGGACAGTGAAGGCAGCACAGTGGACAGTGAACTGGCCGAGCAGGCAGTGAACTGGCTGAGCCGGCAGCCGGCAGCAGGAGGGATGGCTCCTCTGGGGAATGGTTGGAAATGGGAACATGAGTCCACATTTCTAGACAGTGACTGGCCTAGTTTCAGGAATACAGTCCGTTCTCTCTCTCTCTCTCTTTCTACTCTGTCTATCTCTCTTTACCACTACAGTGAAGCAGCCAAACGAATCATGCAAAGTTAACATCAATGTTTGCTCTCAAAGGTCACTGGATCTCTCACAGAACAGCCGACCTCTGTGCTGCTGGAGGGAGGAGGTGAGCTGATGAAGGCAGTGCTTTTGGAGGCTGGACGTCATTTCTTTTTTTTATATTCTTTTTCCTCCCTTCCCTCATCCCCTGACCTACCACCCCTCCATCTACACATCTCATTATTTTTTGACATCCCCCTCCTTTCCCATCCCTCTAAATCCCATCCCTCTAAATCCCTCCCTCTCTGTCTCTCTGTCAGCCACTCGCTTCCTCTCTTGTCCCCGGTTTTAAGGACATGGGCTTGTTGAAGTGGAAAGCCGGCCTGTCGCTTGATATTACGGCCAACATAGGACCAGTGGAGTGACACAAGGTGTGCGAAGCCAAAAAAATTCCAAACAGACCAGATGACTACATTAGCTCTCTTTCTCTCTGTCTTTCATGCTTCTTCGCCCATCCTTACCTCATCCCTGCAGGACTAGAACACAGACAGAGACGCTTTGAACAAGAGGGAAGAGTGGTTTAGAGGGAAAGAGAAGTGTGTGGCACAGCCAGTAATAGAGAGTGGAAGGACAGAACATGAGAGAAGGAAAGAGTCTTTGGAGCGAACTATAATTCAATAACAGGTCTTGTGAAAAGACATGCTGACCATAAAAACTCCAGAGAGGTTACGTGGGGACCAGATATATAGAGCATGTCCAGTTGGCAAAAGGGGATGATGGGACAGGGATGAGCAAGAGACAGAAGAGAGGACAACAGGTTTGGTCATTTGTTAATCCCCTGAAGCCCCCCCACCTCCGATATGTCCATCCCAGTCTTTTGCTCCGGTGGAACCCCCCCCCACTACACTGTGATAAGATTTCCCTGGAGAGAGTCAGATGGTACCACTCCCTCCTCCCCCCCCCACCTCTCTTTACCTCCTTTTCTGTTTTAACCTTCCCCTCTCTGTCACTTGGGTGGGTCTTTCTCTTCTCTTCCTCTTTTGCCATCATATCACTCATTCCCACAGCACTGATGTGTGAAGAGCGCAGGGGAAGGAACCTCCACCAAGGGGCCTCTTAAGTATTCAAGGTCACCGCTTGACAAAGTGTACGCTGCAGTGCGTGGAGTGTTTCACAAGGCATGTGATGTTTTGTACTATTTGATGCGCTTCCCTGCAAATCTGATAACGTGTGCTTGCGTGTGTGTGTGTGTGTGTGTGTGTGTGTGTGTGTGTGTGCAGTTTGTAAAAAAAAAGGGGACCTGTGGACAGGGTGTGTCCTGGCAATGAGAGTGTTTACACTCTTAGATTTTCTGTGTCAATATAATTTGCCTTTCGTAAGACGAAGTTGACTCATATGGGATTTTAGCAGTTTGATAATCAGCATGTTATCACATATATCTGATGTCTGGTGAAAACCCTTGTATCTCCAAAATGCTGACTTTCCAGGAAGGAAACTGCTCTCAGCTTGATAGGCGCACACTTTTATGTCTACTTCTTTTTGAAAGAGTTGCATAAACCCAAAGAGTAGAGGGTGTTTCTCAATCAAAGAAGATATTATGATCCTTTAACATGATTTAGCACACGTGGTATTCCTGACAGCTGAATGGTTAGTGCATGCCACATTACAGCGATGTACCTGGTTTGATTCCAGCCGGTGACCTTTGTTGCATGTCATACCCCCACCCTTCACTTCCTATCTGCCTCTATAGAGTCTGCTTGCGTGAAAACCTCTAAATCCAAACCTGCGTGGCAGCAACATTTGTGAAGAAAACGAAAGCCAAACATAATATGATGCAATACAAAACAAACTATCTGTCAAATGTGATGGAAGTGATAGAAGACTCACTCAGACTTATTTCGACAAACACTGTGAGTGACAGTGATGTACGGTCTGCGGCCATCAGCCAAGCTAGCATTGATCAGGACTGGCTGGCAGCTCACCACCAAATCAATCATGTCCATTGATCCGGCACCATGGGAAGAATGGTGGATCTGTGGTTGCTCCTGCTGCCCCCCGTGTTCCTGCTCGACCGCCAGTGTTGCTATTGCTGTTGTACTGTACTGCTTTATGTTCTCCTTCCTCCTGCTCTCTCTCTCCTGCCCCCCCCCCCCCCCTTTTTTCTTTCAACCCAACCGGTCGAGGCAGATGACCGCCCACCTAGAGCCTGGTTCTGCTCGAGATTTCTACCTGTTAAAAGGGAGTTTTTCCTTGCCATTGTTGCCTAGTGCTTGCTCATGGTGGAAACGTTGGGTCTTTGTGTGTATGGAAGTTGGTCTCGACCGGCTCCATGTGATTGAGTGCCCTGAAATAACTTTGTTATGATATGGTGCTATATAAATAAAATTGAATTGAATTGAATTGAATTGCTGTTTGTGATTGTTTTAATGACATACTTATTCTACATGATTGCACAGTTCTGTTTAGAGCAGCAATATTATGTTATACATTATATTTACTCGTACACAAGCTGGTGATACTGTAACATTCATTTTAATTTGGGCTCAATTCACATTCAAAACAGCAACTTTATGCACTTCTTAGTGTTTTTGCCCCCAAAATGTAATGTTGTACACAGTGTACACAAGGACCACACTAGAGACCACTGAGGAGGTGGTCTGGACCACACTAGACCACTGACCACTAGCTCCAGCGCCCTCTAGTGACAGTAACCAGTGGTGCGTGGTAGCGACCATGGTCTCAGGACAGACCGCTGTTTGGCTACAAGCCCCTCATATGAGGTAGCTTGTGTGTAATTAACAGATG